>JBDJHY010282648.1:0-10182 GCA_039654485.1 Withania somnifera
TACAAAACACTGCTCCTTATACTGGCGCTATCAAAACTGGTCAATCAAAGATAATCTAGACTCACTATGGCAAATAATTTGCTCCGACAGGTAAAGATTCAACATGAACATCTTGCTGGCCAAGAACTAAACATCCCTAGTTAGTAGCTTCTCAAAAACAAAAACTGCAGCTAGGCTACCAAGCTCATCAGCTTCTGGTTCAAGGTATTGGCAACCACGTTGGCCTTGTCTGGATGGTAGAGAATAGTCAAATCATAGACCTTTAGTAGCTCAACAATATCTGCTTCCTCAAGCTAAGCTTCTTCTGACTTAGAATTTATTAAAAGCTGCAAAGATCAGTGAATACCTCACAGTGGACTTCATATAGGAAGTACCTCTAAATCTTAAGTGCAAAAAAACTGTCGCCAACTCCAAATCAATGGTGGGGTAGTTGCACTCGTGATTCTTTAACTACCTCGATGTGTATGGTATGACATGGCCTTAAGGCATAAAATGCAAAAAATAACGACACCTAAATCATCACAATTTATGTTAAACGACTGGCCCTCAATTGTATAAAAATAACCAAAGTGGTATTCAATAACTCCTTCAGCCTCAGAAATCTAGCCTCACACTCAGCTAACCACTAGAAGGGCACATCCTTCCATGGCAATCTAGTCAAGGGGCTGCAATGGAAGAGAACCCCAGAACAAAATGATGTTAATACCATATAAACCCCAAGAAGCTATGAATATCAGTAATGGATGTAGGTTGAGGCCAATCAAATATTGCTGCAATCTTAGCCGAATCAATACTGACACCGGCACCTGATAACACATAGCCCAGAAAGGTGATGGAAGCTAGTAAAAAATCACACTTTGAGAACGTAGCATAGAGTCCCTCAGTCATCAAAGTCTGCAACACAACTCTTACGTGCCCCATATGCTTGGCATAACTCTGTCTGAACACTAGTATGTTGTCGAAAAGATAATTACGAATAAGTCCAAATAAGGCTAGAATACTAGAGTCAAAAAATCCATGAAGGTTGCAGGGGATTAGTCAGCCCAAACAACATCACCAGAAACTCATAATGCCCATACCTTATCTGTAAAGCTGTCTTCGAGACATCATCAGCCCGAATCGTCAACTGGTGGTAGCCAGACCTCAGACCAATTTTAGAGAACACCATGGCTCCCTGAAGATGATCAAACAAATGATGAATATGGGGAAAAGGATACTTATTCTTAATAGTCACCTTGTTCAGCTGCCTATAATCAATACACATCTGAGGGACCCATCCTTCTTCTTAACATATACTAACGGGGCACCCTACAGCGATACGCTAGGATGGATAAAACCCTTGTCAAAGAAATCCTATAGTTGACACTCAACTCATGAAGCTCAGTCAGTTCCATATGATACGGAGGGATTGAAATGGGCTTGGTGCTTGGCTCAACCTTGATAGAAAAGTCTATATCGCGTTCTGGTAGAAGGCCAGGCAAATCATCAATGAAAATATAGACAATCTCGCTAACAAATGGCATAGTCTTAGAGGAAATATACTCAACATTGACATCTCTAATGTGGGCCAAATAAGAATAAAAACCCCGAGAACCAAGTCTACGGGCTCGATAATATGAAATAGCCCAAACCAATGAATGGCTAGTTGGACCGCGCCACATTTCAAAGGGGAAACCAGGCACAAATAAGACCACGGTCTTTGCATAGAAATCCAGGACCCCACAATAGGAGGACAACTAATCCATGCCAAGAATCATATAAAAATCTAACATAGCCAGCTCAATCATGTCAGTCCACGTGATGTGACATTAGTTAGTTACCAGACACGACCTACATACCCAATCCACCACTAGGGGACACCCACCGTGGTAGATACAATTAAGGTAACAAGTAGACGCTTACTATCAAGACCCTATCGCGAAGTAAAAAAAATTTACGTAGGATAGTGTGGAACCTGAATCAACTAATATCAATGATGAAAACCCAAGAACAATCAATGTACTCGTAACAACTACATTAAAGGCCTCGAACCTTTTAGGAATGGCATAAAGCTGGCACTGTTCCCCATTCCACTGTGTACCTAAATCTCTACCTTTGCCTCTGGCCACTCGGCCTACTCCTTTAGCTCCCAGAATGGATGGTGGCCCACCTCTGACTGGTTCCATTGTATGCAAGGGAAGAAAAGGAAGTGCTACAGCCTGAGAGGCCCTACACTGGGGGAAATCTCAGGCATAGTGGCCCCAACTTCTGCAGTCAAAACACCCTTTATCCGAACTACCTCTGGGAATCTTTGGACAATGTCGAGCATAGTGACCCCACTCCCCATACTCATGGAAAAACTCCCATGTCCTGTCCTGACCTGACCAAAGGACCCCACAGAAAGGCAAGCAAACCTGGAATTGGGCCCTTGATGGGCTGGCTGCTCACCTTACTACTGGAGGCCTGGTACCACTAGCTCAGAACGAACCTCCAGTCAGAACCACAAACCTCTGACCTAAAACCTGAAAACGTATCCTAATGGCACTTCCTCTTTTTTCTACCCGCTTGGTCCTGGCCAGTCAAAATCTCCATACGGCGAGCATGATCAGTAGCTTCTAGAACTGAGTTTTGTTAAACCAGAAGTAACTCGACATGGCCTGGCAAGTCAGGTCTTAATCCATGAGCCAATAGGAGAATCCGCTTCCCCTTAGTAGATATCAAGTCCCTAGCATGCCTAGACAAATAAATAAATCATGTTTCGTACTCTATAACCATCATAGACCCTATCTCAACCCATCAAACTGCACCTGCAATGCCTCACAGACACTCCAAGGAACATACTGAGCTAGAAATGCCTCACTGAACTGACCCTAAATAGGTGGGGATAACCCTGGCGGTCTATGATCTCTAAAGTTAGAGGGAGCTCCTCAAAGACAATAATAAACTTATAAGGGTCCTACTCATGTACTCCAGAGAACGTGGCAGGGGAAATCCATAGAAAAGTGTCCAACATCTTCCAAACCTCAAATACTGTTATAGCAGGAGCGAGTGCTGGTGCAGGAGAAATGGCAGTTGTCTGAAATGGTATAGCTGGTGGTACTACTAGTAGTGGTGCTAGAGTTCTAGTAGCTTGGGAAGGCGGTGCACCTTGCTCCGCTCTCTAAGTAGATCACAACCTATCTTCTGCTCTACTATTTAACATCTGGTGTATCTACCATAACAGGTCTATTAAAGTGGCAGGTGGTTACTAAAAAGGTTGTAATAGTGGCAAGGGGGTTGCCTGCGGCTATGAAGTAGCTGGGGCAATGGTGACCAGCAGAGCATCCTGCCCTGCCCCCTCTTAACTGATTGTGGATGGGTCCCGATCCACTAAAGATCCTCAGGTACTGACCATCTATGAAGAAATCAAGCTAAGGTAAGTTCCAGAAGAGTATGGATAATAATGGACCATAGGATCTTAAACTGAACATTATTTCCTAAGGTGCCTCGTAGCCTCATGAAGATCAGATGTGGACGTCTATGTACCGATCCATAGGACTATACTAGGTACTTGCTCCAATCCCAAAGAGACCACTGAACCTAGGGTCTAATACAACTCTATCACGACTTGAAATTTAGGTTTTAATGGTTTCTATGACCCTCATGTAGGCATGACTAACCCTACAACAAGGAGATACGCACAATGGGATATAAACTCTCAAAAAATCCAACAAAGCGGAAAAGGGTACAACAAAAAGATAAAGGTATTGCAGCAGAAGGAATACATACATAACCCAAATCCTAATACTCGGTGTCAATGGAATGTGGAACTACTATAAAGAATATTGAAAAGATAGAAAATACAAGTTAACCCATAGAAAAGTAATATAGCACAGGGCCTTCTAAGAAATATAAAGCAAGTTGAACCCAAGGAAACCATGACCGCTCGGACGACAAAGCTTACTATAATCTCCGTGATCAGTTTAATCTACTTTGCATGATCATGAAGTCTCTGATAAGTCCTGTTGGTATCTACCATGAAAAAGGTACAGATGTGTAGCATGGGTACCAAAAAAGGAACCCAAAAGGCATCATTGGCTGACTGGGCTAAGATAAACTATGTGTAATAACGGTGAGGAAGTAAAAGAGGTAAATAATAGGAGGAAAGAAGTAAAACTAATAGACAAAAAGAAAGTTAAGATACCTGAAGTATAGGTACAGATCTACAAGAACTAAACATAGTGAACACAATCCACAGTGACCACTACCCGAAAACCAAGAGACGAAGTAAGGAAGCGTACCTATGCTCCACCTAAACAAAACCCCACAAAAATAATTTTATATATGCATGTACCACGAATAAAGGATTGAACAGTACGATACAGCTAAGTAAGGAACGGAAAGTAAACACACAAAACCTATTTGGCACCCAATACCACTGGTAAGTACAAACAACACAAAAAAGGCCACCGTGACTCCTCCGTAAGCCCGGTGAGCACATAAAGTATGAAGGAAATACACAAGGGTGAATGAATGTAAAAGTAGAGAATATCATGTAGTGCCAAAACCATCCCTTAATAAGTGCAAATACTGGGCCTCATCCAAACATATCCTAATCTCAAGGCGGCGCCCCCTATCAGTCCTAATAACTAGGGACTTGCCCTCATAGTGCCAAATCTTGAGGCATCACCCCCATCAGTGCCAATAACCAGGACTTCACCCTCAGTGCCAAATGTAGGGGCTTCGATCCAATCATTGCCTGTAACTAGGGCCTCGCCTAACAATGCCAAATTTCAGGACCTCACCCTCTATAGTGTTGGTAACTAGGGCCTTACCCAAACAGTGCCAAATCTCGAGGCCTCGCCCCTATGAGTGACAAAATACAATACAACATGACAATAATGATAGTAATAAACACAGAAAGTAATTGGAATCTAGGATTGACCAAAGGCCTCTAGCTAAGAGCTAAACTCACCACACTAGTCGCACAATAACTAAAATAATTTGGGAGGTCTTTGGCCTCCACATGATGGGTCCAAGACTCGACATACATGTTTTCACCCTCTAAGCCCTCTCACGGCCACCCCTATAATCCAAAAATGATATCAGCTAAAAATATAATGATCAACCTAAAAATACATCCCACACTACTGGCCATATAAGGTAGCACAAATAAAAACCTAGTCTAAAATGCACATAAATAAACCTAGCTTAGTGGGCAGCAGCAAAAGTCCCTAAAATACAAATACCATAGGCCCAAAATTCCAACACATTTGATGTCACCTAAAATTATACAATTACAAATCTGGGACTCAAAACATGTAGAATGAGACCCATATTGCATTAGATACTCAGGTCGACAAGTGATGGCCATGGGCCTCATAGTCCTGAAAATTAAACAAAAAACTACCAATGCGATGGGCTTGGCTCAAGGAACACATGGTTCAAATTGGAGCCTATACGGACCACGAAAAGGTCCCCCAAATATCTCAAAAGCAGTGTTAACCATTGCAAAATTATGGCAAGCTAGATTGGAAGGAAACACACCTAAATTATTTTGTTGCTTGAACATGGAGCATTAACTAGCCAAAAATACATGAAACGAACAATAACCGTACTGAAAACAGGGAAAACTACTATTAACATAATTAAGGTTTAACAATTTTTAAAACCTCCATCTTCGATGAAAATTACGAAGAGAAAACTCTTATAAATAAGAGGGAGGGCGAGGATGAGCTTGGGGAGGACTTTCATTCAATCTAGTTGTGTTTTGGACTATAAATACAGCTTGTAAGGAGGAGAAGCTTAGTAGTGAAAATGGAGAAATAATCTTATTTTTTGAGTAACCTGCTTATATACTGTCAGGCGTTTGTTCAACGTGATCACGTGGGCAAGGGGTCGCGACCGTGATGAGATGGGGTGCTAGGCATGAAAATTGTGTGACTAGGGATCACGATATCAAAGAGTAAAGGACACATCTTCAGCACAATCACATGATAGGATGACGCAAATGCATAACACAGTTGGAGTAGAGCATCGCAATAACATAAGGAAATTCCACAATTGCATAGAAGGAATTTCTCTGCACCAGATATAATTTTGACAAAATAAATATGCAGTAAGGAAATGGCCTAGAACAGTGCTTGAAACTCGTTCAGTGTCAAAATTACACAAACGAACTCTGCACGCTTACTCGAAAAGATATTCCAAACTGAACAATGCATACGAAATTAGGATACGATGCTGTTTTGGAATAATGTTGAAAAAGTCAACACCATAGGTCAAAAATTCACAATATCCACTCACAATCTCAAAAATACAATGGCAGCCTTCGCGAAGAGAACTAATGACTCAACTAGCCCAAACTCGACATTCTGAAACTAACAAAATCGTCCAAGTTCCAATCCGATGCTCCGATCAATGAAAGAACACACAGGCTCGATCAATATTTTAGAAAAAATATAATCATCAGAATTCCACTGCTATGCTCCGATCAATAAAAGACCACACAGGCTCTAAAATCAGCTTTGCCTGGGCTAAATTTCAAGAAAACAACCCAAACTTAAAATAAGAGGCCCGAGACACAAACGTAAGGTCTAGCTAGACCTAAGTTGGTATTCCAAAGCAAACAAAACCGTTAGAATTTGATTCGAAGCGTGTTTGCTATAATTTTACTCTCGAGTTCCACTTTTTCAAAACTGAAACTTCAAAATAGGGAAACTGTGATAACGGGAAAAAAAGTCGCTAGGGCACCGTTCTAATAATCTAGACTACCTATTCCATGTATGCGTTGGACATAACGCATAAACGACTTGAGAAAACTACCAAATAACTCTATGCATAGAAAAACATTAAAAGTGAGGAATTAACCGAACGGGTCATTACAACAACAACTGCTAAAAAGGTCTTTCATCCTTGAAAGTCAAGAAAGTAGTAGTACCTGAAAACTTGAACAGATATAGATACTCCTTCATTATTAGAATCTCCCTAGACCTAAGAGGTTTCACATCACTGTCAATAATAGCCTATGGCTCTTCAATATAAGCCAAGGTATAATCAATCTATATAACCTCTTGATGAAGGACATAGGATAGGTCCAGTACATAGCGGCGGAGCTTTGATACATAGAAAACTGGATGAATTGCATCTAACTCAAGTGGCAAGGCAAGTCTGTAGGCAACCTCTCCAACTCTCGGTAGGATCTCATAATGTCCAATGAACCAGGGGCTAAGCTTTACCCGCCTACCAAACCTCATAATGCCCTTCATGGGTGAAACTCGAAGAAAAACAAACTCGCCAACACTGAACTCAAGCTGCTAAAACCTATGACTCACATAGAACTTGTGCCTACCCTAGTCTACCGACAACCTATCCTGAATGTGTCTAACAGATTTGTAGCATCACAGAGCCAGTTAGAACTATAGAGTCGATACTCTCCACCACTAAGCCAACCAACAGGAAATCTATAATGTCTGCCATACAAGGCCTCAAATGACGCCATCTGAATACTGGAGTGGTAGTTTTTATTATACGAAAACTCTTCCAAGGCCAAGTTCCTATCCCAACTACCTCCAAAGTAAAAAACACAGGCATGCAACAATCTCATGAAGCACCTAAATGATCCTATCGAACTGCCCATCCTTTTGTGAGTTAAACACCTGTTGTACTTTCCTTGCCTTTACCTTACTTAGGCTTTATTTATGCCTGGTCGACCTATGATTCCTCCTGGTTACCTATGTTTATACTCATACTGCACTTTTTTGCATTGCTTTCATGGTGCAGTGTCATGACCCAAAAATTGAGTTCTGATGGCGTATCACCTTACCTGTAGACAAGTCTAACTCCTGCTCAAGGTAAGTAGTGGTGGTCCAGTTCCTAGACCCAAAACCTAAAAGGAAAGAGAGATAAAATAGAAGTCGAACACGAAAATACACAACTAAACATGACTCTCAAAACCTGGTATTGTGGAAGTTGTTATAAAACCACAAAATATCTATATAGGATCCAACAAGGACAACTTTGATACTAGAAGGAAAGTCGGTCAGCAAGTTCTCCATCTGCCCCCAGAAATATCCGAGAACAATACCACCTATCTCGCATGATTGTGGCCTTTCTGCTGGCTCGTACTAGGATCTGTATCTGCGTCACCAAAAAGATGCATAAGTGTATCATGATTACAAAAACAATGGGCACCCAGTAGGCATCATAAGCTAATGGGGAAAAGGAATCATAACCAAGGTAAAGAGTGACCAAACGTAAATAAAGTAGTGGCACATACTGTACAACGAGAAAAGGGGGTAATTGCAACAATAGCTAGTAAGTGCGATGGAGGATCAACTATCAGTGTGAGCAGTATCAGCTAACAATTATGAAGGAAGGTCAATATCAGAGTTATAACCCATAAAAACCTGGTCCAAAAGAAAATCATGACCATCCGCGACATGTACTTGGAGCTCCAACATAACCAGGTCAAAGGTTTGCAGTAAGATCTCGACACTACTATACCAACCAATCGACGATCTGTAATGCCGACTATATAAGGCCTCGAACGGTGACATTTGGAAGCTAGAATGGTAGTTGCTATTTTAATAAAACTCTACCAAGGTAGAATGTTGATCGCAGCTACCAAAAAATTAAAACATGTAAGCCCAAAGCATATTCGAGAGTACCTGAATAGTCCTACCAGACTGTCCATTTGTTTGTGGGTGAAAAGTCGTACTCAAAGCTACCCTATACCAATCTCGGCCAACTAGGCTAAAATAAAATGCAAGTAACAAAGGCGAGGAAGTAAAATAGGTTAACATTAGTAGCAAAATAGTAAAACTAATAGCCATGCAGAAAGGAAAGATATCAGAAGTGTAAGTACAAATCTACAGGAACTAAAACATGTTAATACAATCCAGAGTGACCAGTACCCAAGATCCTGAATCAAAGTAAGGAAACGTACCCATGCTCTAGCTAAGCCAATACCCAACTAACCATAATGATATATATGTATGCACTACGAATGAAGTATCGAACAGTAGGATACAGCTAAGTAAGAAACAAAAAGTAAACACACAAAACCTACATGGTGTCCCAAACCACCGGTAAGTAAAAGCAGCACAACAAAACCTAACGTGACATCCCCTTTAAGCCTGTTGAGCACACACAATACGAAGGTAATACACAGGGGTGCAGGAAAGTAAAATATAGCAGTATCATGTAGTTTCAACACCATCCTCTCAGCAAGTTCAAATCTCTGGCCTTGCCCAAATAGTACCAAACTCGGGCCTGGCCCAAACAGTGCCAATCTTGGGGCCTCGCCCCATCAGTGCCAATACTAGGGCCTCGCTCAAATAGTGCCAATTCGGGGCCTCTCTTTATCAGAGCCAATAATCAGGGCCTCACCCAAACAATTCCAATCTCGGGGCCTCTCCCCATCAGTGCCAATACTCAAGGCCTCACCCAAATAAGGCCAATCTAGGGGCCTTGCCCCATAAGTGCCAATACTCAACCCAAACAATAATATATAAGTGCCTCAACATAATATAGCAACACCAATACTGAAACTAACAAAAATGGAAAGTAACCGGAGTTTAGGATCGGCCAAAGGCCACCAACTAAGAATTCATCTCACCACACTTATCACGCGACAACTAAAATAGTTCCCAAGGTCTGTGGCCCCCACGCCATGAAGGGAAGACCTGGGAATACAACTATTCACCCTCTATGCCCTTTCACGAACCCCCATAATCCAAAAAATGTATCATTTAAAAATACAACGATCAGGCTAAATCCTAACTCACACTACTGGCCATATTACAAACACAAATTAATAGCCTAGTCTACAATGCACATAAATAAACCTAGCCTATCTGGGGGCCGACAAAAGTCCTTGAAATGCACACACCATGGTCCCGAAGCTCCAACATAACTAAATTTACTCGAAACTACACAATTACAAATCTAGGGATCAAAACATGAAAAATGAGACTCATACTGAAATCAGCAACCCGAATAGAAAAGAGGGCTCCACGGCCTAGAAAATAAACTAAAAATAACAATACGAAGCCCTCGGCTCGAGGGACTCTGGTCCAAAATCGAGCCTAAGTTGATAAGGAGTCGAGGGAGAAAATAAAGTTCAAAGTAAAGAAAAAAAAACATTTAACATAAGCTAAAAGAGGAGAAAATACCAAGAAATAGCCGGGAAATCTTACTCCATGAATTCACACGATCTCTCAT
>JBDJHY010282659.1:0-10182 GCA_039654485.1 Withania somnifera
AAGATATCTTAATGTTGTTATGATAAGCGAACAACACTCTAGATCTAGCGTAGTTGTTACTTTAGTAATTAGGTGGCAAATGGACGATCCATCCTTAGTCATATTCATAACCCCTAACTCAACAATCAAAGGGCAAATAGCTTTACTTAATTAAAGTTTAGATGTGTGTATGTGAGTAAATCCATAGCCCTAAAACCTTTTAAATTATTGATGTTCTTTTAGCATAATTTACAGTATACTCTTTATTCATATTACAAATTAGTTTGCACTTAGTTAGTATACTTTTCTACAATCTCAATCAATACTTGGACCTAAATCCTTCCATAACTTTATCGAGAGAGACAATTAAATACAAGTCCCTGTGGGTTCGATATCCGGCTCGCAAGAGCCATTATATTACTTGTACGATCACGTACACTTGCGTGTGCATTTGGATGAAACACTTCTCTTCGGTATTAGTATTTTTATTTGATCTCCACGTATTTTTGGAGATACAATTGTAGTAGACATTTTGAGTTCTTTGTTATGTACTTAGTGGTTCGTACTACACTAATACCGGGTTTTTGGCATTTGTTTTGATTCTTTTACTTCCACATTTATTCATCGATTGATTATTACACTTGTGCTTTCCACATTTGATATAGTAGTCCTCTGCTTCGGCATCAGACTACGAGGTTGATTCTTCTATTGGTGGTATATTAGGTGCCATCATAATCCAAGAAATCGGGTCATGACAATAATACACAATTAGGCATAAACCCTAGAATTTGAAATCATGGGTACATTCTCAAAACCTGAATTTTTAATATAAGGGTGAAGAATTCCATTATTGAAGTCTCACATGCTTCAAAGAAGAAGATTCTTGGAGAAATGCTTGATATTGAAGATTTTTAGAGCTTGGAGATTATAAAGCCCATTCTTGAGTTCTTATGTTTTGGGAGAAGGAAAAAGGAATTTGGGAGGGACTATAGATTTGTTTTATTTTGATAAATAATCCTTAATTTGGTGTCTAAAAATGTGGGGCTATCTCTGGGCTTATAGCTTTAATAATTGTACTAAATAGCATCCGTGGGCTAGGTAGCTAGGTGGATATAGTGATCCTGTACCATTCTTTCGTCCGTTCCCTTGTTGTTTTATATTTATGCATCCGGTATATATATGGTGCCTGCAATTTCGCAGTTGTCCAGTGACACCTATGCAGGGCATAGGTTATTGTTATTTCATGTTCATACATATATGTTGGTAAGAACTTATGTGAAAACTTAATCGGTAAAAAATCTCTAACCTCAACTTTGTTCTAGGGGTTTCTTAGGACATGAATTCATTTCCAATGTTCTCGACACACTCGGTATTGAATTTAACACCCAAGGTTCAATTAAAACTCATCCTTTTTTGGGTATAACCATATACATAGGAAGCTCAAACCATATCCTGAAAGTTTAGTGTGTACAAAAGGGATGGCCTAATGATAAATGTGTGCTAAATTTCTTGAGACTTTAATATATATCCCCTATGATTCTTTTACTAAAGAGTCCTTTCTTTTAATTTCTCTACTTGATTGATACATTGTGGTTTTACGACACTTTCGACGCTTAAAACATGTAATTTGTAGGTTTATATGTATGTTTCTTGTAGGTGTAATGTACTTTTTGATATTTACACGGGAAAATAAAGTTTGGAAAAAAATGTTGGGAATTAATTTGAATGTTTATTAGGTGTAGATTCATGGAAGTTGTTAGTGTTCTAATTTTAATGTATGAGAACAATGCAAGAACACATTAAGAATCACCAAACTTTCTTCAAGGAAGGCTATTGTATATTAATAAGCATATTTCAAAGTATATGTTAACTATTTGGTACCATTCATAAATGATATGCAAAGACTAAAGAAGAAAATAAATATCACTAATTTATATGGAAAAATAACTCAAGTGCTTTTAGTAAAAAGATAAAGTTTAGATGAGTTGACAGTTGAAACCTCTCTATAGTGAATGAGTGGACATCTACTCAATAATAAAAAAAGGATTGTGTATTAAAGGAAGTTACTCTATATAAAGCAGACATGTTAAAGAAATTTCCAGTTGAAAAAAGTATTGGCCGCAAATCTTGAAAATAATTTAAACCTCTTAGTTGTTTTAAACAATCATAACTCTTCGGTTGTTCCAACAGATAGTTCTCACATCTATATAAAGAGCTAGGCTTCGAGAGGATAGATATGCTCTATAAGTCCTCAAGTGTTCCTTTCTTTGCTCTAATTTTAATGAGCATTGTATTACTTGTGTTTTACTGTGTATACGAATAAAAGAAGAGGAGAACATCGAGTGAGGCATAACATAAAAATATTTGAGAAAAGGGTGTACGTCGAATTCTTGTGTAGGCTTATCGGGTATAGAATGTATGCTGAGTTATTGCTTGCAATAGATTTATGAGACTGAGTCCTTGTGTAGCTCAAGTTTTAACCATTGTAAAACTGATTTTGGTGTAATTAATTAAAACAGTGTAACCCTCTTGTAATCCAAAATGGCTAGATTAAGTCTCAAATTGAGCCCAACAAGTATAAAGTTATTGTGTGTTGATTTTCTTTTCGATAATTTACTTATATTCAATATTCATCAAATGGAAATAAAAATCGGTCGAGTTGTTGTGGTAGTCAATGGAGGGAGGAAAATTTTTCAATTCACCCCCCTCCTTGCACTTTCAATTAGTATCACCGCCTGGTCTCGTATTCATTGCTTAACAATAAGTGAGAAAAGATTCATGGAAAAATATTAAATGTAAGAAGCCATATTTAAGAAAGATTGCCAATATCAGATCCTCCGTACTTAAATAATTTATACTATGAATAGTGGAGAGAAGGAATTAAGATATAAACTAATCAGTTGGTTATGAAGCTTGGTTAGTCATACAAAATGGACTATCACTTAATCCTAATAGTTGTGATAGAGAAAAACTAGGAACATTTTTATACATTTTTTATGCTTGAGAAATCTACCTTCTAGATGGTTCCTTAGGAAAGGAAACGTATGAGAAAATATCCGCTTGTAAAACTACTAAAAAAATGAGATACATTGAAAAATATTCATATAGAAACTGTGACAGACAAAGGTAATCACGAAAACATGGATAAAAATCTAGGAATGTTAATAGGAAAAGAAAAAAGAAGTTGAAGGTAAAGGATAAAGTCATTCAAAATGATAAATTCAAGAGAAAAATAAATCTACTTTTGAATGATTATAGAAAGAGTGATTGTTAAAATTCTTACAAGTAATGCACAATCTAAACCTGGAATCACAAAGAAGAGTTAAACGAAAAGGATTAAACAGACATAAAAAAGGAATGACATCACTCCCTTCAAAGGATCTATTTCTACGTTTCTGAAATGACCCAACAAAGGATACAAAAAAATTCTCCCAGGTCCAACAAAAGTTAAAGATAAATGCTATGGAAATGATGGACTTATTTATGCTAAATATTCCCAAACAAGATGAATTTTAACCAAGAGTCAAAATAGAGGCAAAGAATGTGTATAAAAGAAAATCTTCTTGAAGAAGAATTCCATAAACATAAGACTGTGATAAAAGATATTAATTGTAAAAGATTATCCAGATTAAACCTGCCAATTCACTCTTTTAAAATACTTAGAAAAATAAAGTGTTATAATTTTGATTCTTTTAAACATACTCTTTGGAATAGTCAATATTTTTACTCTGAAAGAAAAAGGATTTTCAGTTCTTTTCCTCACAAATGTTTCAGTTGTGGAATTATTGGTCACAGATCCTTTAAAAGTAAACTTGTCTTATACAGTTACAATTGGGTTTGGAAACCCAAAAATAGGATAAATGGTAGTAACATAGAAGGACTCAAGTATACTCGGGTACCCAAATAACTTTTTTTTTTATTTTGCTAGAAAATCTCAAACTGGAAGGAACATTCGTCAGTAATCTTTCCCCTTGTGTCCAAAGACTGAACTGCAATTGTAAAAGAATTAACCCAAATTTTGAAAAGAGATTGGATATTTTTAAGGACTCTTTCTAAAGATATTTTCTAGACAAAGAAGGTAAAAGTTTATGGATACATTTTTCTCTCATGAGATGTGTATTCTATGTGATGATGCAAGACACAGAGAAATAATAAAAAGCATACTATTGTCACTAAACAGAAGTTACCACTATCATCTCTGCTATGAAAAATCAGTCGACCAATGAAACAAAGAAGGAAGCTATGCAAATGGCTGAACCTTTTCTAAACCAAGGAAGAAAAGGTAGATAAAGGATTGGTCACCCAAAAATCCTTGAAATATTTATGAGCTTTACGTGCATTCTTTTCTATGATAAGAATTTTAACTAATTGATTTGATACTATAAATGTGCTTACTTTTAGAATCTATGAAATTACTTTCTAACTGATATATCATTTGTCACGACCCAAAATATGGGTCATTATGGAGTCTACCAAGTACCGCTGGTAGACAAGCTTAAACCTATTACCCAGAGCGACAAGCAGCTAAAGACGCCCCAAGACCCAAACAATAAGAAATAAAGCATAGAAAGAATAGAAAAGAAAGGAATAATGGAAAAACAACCAAAAAACTATTTCCTAGACTCGATAGCATTGGTACATAAGACGTCTAAATACAACAGAGTAAAACAACCCTATACAATATAAAATTATAACTGTCTTTGAATGCAAATGAAAGTAGAATTTATTATGAATGGAGAGGGAACAACCCGAATTCCATGAGCTTACCATAATCCCTGAAACTCTTAATAGATAATCGCACGAACCACTTCCTCCCTGTACCACAGAAACGGTATGTAAGTGCAACATGAGTACTAACAACAACAGCTACCTATTAAGCATCATAGGCCGACTGAACGAGCATAAGATACAAAAAAAGCAGCAAAGATAACAACAATAAAGGTTGGGTGATAACAATATAAGGGTAAGCACAAGTATGGATAAAGAATAGAATAAACTGTAGTAAGAAAGACAATCACCAAATAGGAAATAGAGGAAACAAACCAGGTCAACCTCAATACTATCCAGACTACAGTTAAATAACAGAATAACAGAAGACTATATAGTAAATAAACCGGGTACACACGACCTAGGAAAAATTTACGACGCATCCATCTATACAAAGGAGACCAAAAATAAGAACTAGCTATCTAATGCAAAGAACATGATAAATCTAAGTAAAAATAAGGTCGATAGAGGTACGAGGCATACCTGGAGCTTCAATGCGGTAACCATATAACACTAGATTATAGACTATGAAAAAATCATAAAGGTAAGACAAAATAGCTATACAGTAATAGAAAAAAAGGCAATAAGGTAATTATATAAGATAGAAAATAAAGTCGGTGACACTTATTCTGTGATAGGCACAAACCGAACATCCTAAAACCCAACATGGCCTCCCCCTTAGGTTCGAAGGGCACAAATAATAAGGACGTAAAAAATGTAAGGGCATGCATAAGTATAAAAGTATCAGTAGAAAAACACATGCTCCCCCTATGGAATGTAGCTCAACAGGCCAGACCAGTTAGTAGTCTATATTCGTATAACTCTCTTCCCTGTATACCCCTCCTCCGACATCCATACCAATACATATTTGTAAATCCCATGGTGGAATACTGTTAGCTATTTCCCATAACTCCCGCATGCCACTCTCTCACTCATAAGTTATTGAGGTTGTAACGTACTCAAGGGAAAATTACATATCCGTACAACTTCTAAACTCTCAAGCTGTCGAGGCTGCAATGTACTTGAGGCTAAAACATATATCAACACCATATCTCAGTATCAGAACCAAACCATTATCCAAAAGCCCAATATCAACATAAGTAATGTTTTAAAAATGATATAGTAATAGTGTGAGAAAATTGTTCTTTACGCACAAGTGGTCACAGAAAGTATACATATACAAGTAAAAACTTATAACAATTAATTTAATGTAAAGTTCTAGTTTATTAGTTCATCTAGTTATCTCATATATCGAACCGGTCTCATCTGTGCCCCAGTAACCAAGGCATACTCTCAAACAAAGTTGTCTGACATATAAAGAAGCTAATGAACCAACTTAGACCTTTTACTAACCATATCCAAATCCACCCAGGAAGTACAACTCAACTAGGTTGTGCATAGCTCATCTAATGACCCACCTTCCCTAACTAGGACAAATAGTACCCTCTATGAGCATGCTAGAAACCAAATCACAAGTCCTGGTGCTATAAGGAAACACCTTGATTGACTAGAGGTCACCAACTAAAAAACATAGGAGACAAAAGGACACACAACTCTAACCCGCGTCCCACTGATAGGCATTACAAGTACCATCCAAACCCGTAATAAATAATCGACCTAAGGAGGTCTAACCAATAATCCCACATCCCTTCAAAGGAAAACCCAAGGACCTGGAGGCCTAATAAGACACCACAGGACAGACGATCAAGGAACATAGTCACAACCCAACTATAAAAAGCTCGCCTTGGTAGAAACAGGGAGATAACAATACCTACAGGTCATAAATTAGCCCGTAGTGTACTACCTAATAAAGCACAAGGCTTAGAAAACAAAAAAGTAATAGTAATCTCAACTAACATGGAGAAAAGGTGATCAAGCCTATGTCCCAACCCTACATACTTTTTGGTCGCACTATAAGTACCATATACTCACACAGTATGAGAAAAAGGAAAAATAGATCCTACTTGGACGATAGAGAGAATCCTTGAAAAGCAAGCAACAGTAGCCTAGAGCTTTGCACAAGTCCAAAACAATAAAATTAGATATCTAGAGGTTAAAATACAAAGAACGATAACCATATTTTGAAGTGCAATCCGAGCTCAAAATTAGGCCTAAAGAAGGCTTGTGGGCCACATTACTTGGAAAAATAAACAAAAAATTACCAACACGAAAGCCTCAACTCATGGAACTTGTGATTTGGAAATGACCTCAATTGACCTCCATAAGGTCCTTAGTTGGCCAAGAAACTAAGGTCCTTAGTTGTCCAAGAAACGTTTATGTTACCATAGATGAAAACATGAATCAAAGAGAGCAAACACATACCTAAAGGAGATTAAAAGACCGACTATGGAGTAAAAATAGTTCAATGCAATAATAACAACAAAAACTAATTGGAAGGGAAGGAATTAACAAGGGACACAAAGCTTGTTCAAAAGCTACAATGGTGGAATTTCACCATTGATAGGAAAACTTAATGGAGGATACTCACCTACAATAGAGTGGAGCATAAACCACGTAGCCACAACTATCTCTATCACCTAAATGCTAATTCTTCAGCAAATTACATGCTGTATTGACCCTCGTTGTAATTTATGAGAAATACATAATGTTTTTCCTTTTAGATTATTTCAGTAGCTACCTCAAGTCATTTATGACATTCCGGGACTAGTAGTTCAGTTCCCTAGAGGATTGGTGTATAAATATCTCAAATTGCCTATTTTAGAGCCTAAAACTATGTACTCATTGGCCAGATTCAACTTTCCTTTAAGATGGGCTCAAAATTGAATTTCAACAGTTCTGCTAGCCCCAGAATGCCAAACAAAGTAATGTTTGACCTTAAGTTTGTATTTCAAAGTTTTCATTTGCAATTTGTTCTCATTTGTGGGTTTTAGTTAAGTTTAAGGCCTAATTTGGAGTTTGGGTTGTATTTTGGTGTTTGAAGTGTCGGATCGGAATTTTGATGCTTCCATCAGCTTCACAACGGTAATTTTTGCCTAATAAAGGTATAGGTTCATTTCCCAAACTTGTCGTTATATTTTTGACGTGTTGGTGGAAATTTAAAATGGTTGACTTAGTAAAAAATTTCCCAAAATAACCTCAGATTCCAATTTCAACTATGCCGTTGAGTCCAAAATATCTTTTTAGGTGTATAGTTTGTTTATATAAATGAGATTCTAAACATATTTTGAGTGGTCATTCTGAGTATTTCCTTCTCATTGATTCTTCTATCAAACCCTGACATTTGGTATACGTAAAATCCTTCTTCACGATCATGATCAGTCGATGTGAAATCATGATGTAGTAAATGTTCCCTTCTACATGATTGTGTGATCCCAGTACGTGATGGCAAAGTAGTCCTCAGGCAATCGCGATGTAGCCACTCCTAGTTACTCTATCCGATCGTGTAACATACTCATATGATTATGATGACCAGGAACAATACCTACATGATCGCGACCCTTGATGATGTGATCACGATGAACTAAATGCCTGACAGTGTTATAAAATTCTTGAAGGACCTTTAGTTTAGTATTCAGAAAACTTTTATGTTTCCACTCTATTTCTGTGTGAAAAACTCATTCCAAACATCAATCCAATATTGAGAAAAATTCCTAAGTGTTGCCCTTTAATTTCCACACAATTTGGTAAGTTTCTTTTTTGTTTTATTTCTTGAAATTCCTTGTTTCCTCCATTAATGGCCCCAAGTGGTGAAGTTGATAAACTAATGACATAACTATCATATTAATGCATAATTATTTGTTCCTTAAGCATATTTTTCTGCGTAGTATAGGTAATTCATTGAATTTCCGTCGTTTAATTTCATAAAGTTTTTATCTTTGACCCCTTTGTAGTCAAATCTATCCTGGCTATTTTGATTGCCTTCTCGCACTTGAATTGTGCTCAATTTTTAGAGCACGGATTTCTGTCAACATTGAGAAACCCGTGACGAAGTTTATTTTCAGTTCCATAAGCGGGCCCCACAGACCCATTTTAGTCCCAGTTTGGAACTTAGCATAATTTATATTGTGAGATTCATACTGACATGTGGAATACTACTTTGCAAGTTTCAAAGTAATTTAAATGGAGTTCGTTTGATATCAGTCAGAGTAATATTTGTGAGCTTTTAGTGCTTTATTGTTGGATGATAGGTAGGCTCCATGGGGCTATCTCTGGGCTTATAGCTTTATTAACTATACTAAATAGCATCCGTGGGTTGGGTATCTAGGTTGTTGTGGTAACCTTGTATCGTTTCTTAGTCTACTTACTCATTCTATATATATTTTCGCATCCGGATTTGTATAGTGCCTGTGACTTAGGAATTTCCAGTAAAATTTCTATCAAAACTTGGAATTCAAATAAAATTTTGTTCTGTCTTATCACATTCATTTTCCTTCAATTCTATTTGAATTCCATATATGGTTGTTATCTCATGTATAAATACTTGTTGATATGTTCTGTATGCATTATGTGAGAGGTTGGGCTTTTGGCTGCGAAGAGAGTGCATTGGGGCTGGGTCCAGTATCACTACATAATTATTGAGCTGAGGAGGCTAGAGACTGATTTTAGTAATGATGAAGGATAATGATACAAAGTTAATAAATTGGAATATTCTAATAATTATATAAGTAAGTGACCTTTTAATTGTTTTAGACTCGATGTCATGTTGAGTACCTGGTATCACTAACTTTACTTATTTTAGCCTAGGCGTTATACCTATGGATCCTATGAAAGTGTGTATTGCCACTTGATTATTGAGCCATGATGGCTAGGGGATGATTTGGTAACATAGAGGAATAATGACATAAAAAAATAAATGGAAATATTCTAATACTAATATTATGATCTTTAATTCTTTTAGACTCGGCATTGTATCGAGCACCCGATAATACTATTTTCACTTGCTTTAATCTAGGCTTCACCTCCTAGCACCGAGAAATATCATTTTACTAATTAATGCTGGGACTTGAGACCGATTCCATTCGACAGTGATACAACCGCTAGTACTTAAGTCTATCATTGCATAATAATAAGTACAACTTTTTGACACTTATCACAATTACAGGTTATGGAGATTTGATGATACCTGTTCTATTGAGGATATTTTGTGATAGCATTATATTGAGGCATTAGATTCAATGACTTCTCGAATACAGCTTGATGATATTAATGTTATAAGGCATTCGATGCCAGTTTGTGAGACCCTTGAGGCTTTGTAATTGGACTGTAAGATTACGATGACATTATAGATTATACCTGGAGCCACACCTCTATGGACCTTTCCTCTGGGCTACAGCAACATGGAGGAGGGGGTATAGGATGGAGTAGGGATATACCGAAAATATTTAGGGTAGCCTTCGATGGATTTTTCCTATTGGGTCTACGAGTACTGGAGGAGAAACGTACACAGGACTGGTTACTTCATGGTGTGTATTTACT
>JBDJHY010282679.1:0-10182 GCA_039654485.1 Withania somnifera
ATTGTTACTAATGTTTTTATGCTTCATGGGGTACCCAAGACTATTGTTAGTGACTGGGATTCCAAATCCTTAGCTATTTCTAGAAATGTCTGTGGGGTGCACTTGGTACCAAGTTATTATTTTATACTTCTTGTCACCCTCAAACTGATGGTCAAACGTAGATGGTAAATAGGAGACTTGGTAATATGTTGTGTTGTGTTATTGGAAGTAAATACACTTCATGGGAGGAATGACTGCCCTTGGTCAACTTTGCATATAATAGGTAATTTCAGTCATCTATTAACATGACTCCATTTGAAGCATGTTTTGGTTACAATCCTTTGTTGCCTTTCACACTAGCTCCTTTGTCTAGTGAGTCTATGATTAGTTTTGATGCAGAGAAGCGAGCAGAAGAGATGCTACAAATCTAGACTCAGGTGAAGAAGGTGCTTGACAGGACTAACGTAAGAATCACCACCAAGAAAAATCGAGCAAAAATAAAGGATATTTTTTAGCCCGGTAAATGGGTGTGGGTGCATTTTTGAAAGGAAAGATTCCCAAATGAATGCAAGGGCAAGTTGAGCCTTAAGGGTGATGGACCATATTAAGTTCTCAGGCGCATCAACGACAATGCCTACAAACTTGATTTGAAAGCTGAGTATGACGTCCATGATGTGTTTAATATTACTGACTTGTCTCCTTGTGTTATAGGTGAAGACATGGATCCGAGGATAAATGTATTTCAAGAAGGGAAGGATGATACAAGCATGGGTAGCACTTACCCTTCCCAGCCATTCATACTGAGTCAGGCGCAAGAGTTGCAAGCATTGTAAGCGACTATGCGGAAGAGAGATTCTTAGGAAGCCTTTGCCAAGCCATGTCAAGGAACATTCAATCTTTGGGAGGTGCAATATGTGACAACTCCAGGAATTTAGGGGACAAAATTAATATTTTGAAACATTAGGGGCTTCTGTGGAGATGTCATGACTTTGGGGCCAAAGTTTCTTTTGTGCAAAGTTATAATTGCTATAAATACTCAAGTTTGCAACATTTTATTTTCAGATTTTGATGAATTGAATGAAATGTATTGAGAGCATAACTTAGAGCTTAGTTTAGCCAAGACGTAGTTTAGCGTAATTTTAGTACGCAATTGAGGGTGGATTCCCTTAGTTGCAACCTTAACTTCTTTATACATTAATCAAAAGATTTTTTGTTTTTTGGAATCAATTTGGTTTCCATAGGTTGTTGTTGGGATTTATCGTCAACTCATAGGTTCGGTTGAAAGGTGAGGGTACCCAGTCCCTTCTTGTTCATAAATCGTGGGTTAATTATAGGTTTTTGTATATATTTTTTCTCTTTATTTCTTTCTCCATCGTACCTCGTGTGCCTTGTATTACAATCCGCATCACTATTGGTTCTTCTTGAGGTATGTGCTATCTTGGGAGTATTCTTCCCTTAACTTGTGGTACGTTAATTCCCTGTTTTAATTATGGTAAGACTAGTAAAGTTTTTCTCTTTATTCTTCTTTTATAGGCAATTTTAAACCTGATTCGCAGTTGAATTATGCTTATTTTTTGAGAATAAGTTTTTAGTGTGGCAGGGAACTCTATGGAAACTTATTTTTTGTTCTAGAAAAAAGGTTGCAGGACCAATTTTGGACCCAAATTTTGTTTAAGCTTTGGATTTTTTTATAATTTATACCATTAGAATCGTATTGATGTGTAGATTCCTATTTTTCTAACTTGTGCAAGATCAGGGCGTATTTTTATTATATAAGCCAATTCCTATGAGTCGCAGTTGCTATTTTTACAAGATGATAAGTAGACTTTGTCTTACACCCTTCAGGGTTGGGTATATAATTGCTATAACTTCTCTAGATTTCATCCTTAGGATGGAAATATTAGTTTTGTATCATGACATTTGTTCGCTTATCGTCATCTACTTTATCTATATTTCTGATGGCATTTAGTGTAATATGATGTTTTCTGGCTAGTCTTGGCATTTTGATGGTCATGTGGTGACTCTGGAAGACTAGGATGTCATTACAAAAATTGGTTTTTGTGTTTTTTTCGGGTTTAGGATAGGTGTTGAGTGTTTCTAGTTGTTAGCTATAGACTGAGCCAATGCAGGGCAATAAGATAGTTCTAATAATTAATTATAATTCAAGAGGTTTTCTACTTGTTTTGGTCCCTATCGAGCGTCGGGCATCTAGTTACTCCTTTTCTACTTGTTTATATAGGTTTTCACAACCTAGCACCAGCTGTTGCCATCTACTATTACTATTGGCAATATGTTTGACATAGCATTGGAAGTGAGTACAACTTTTTATAGATATCAGGCTTACTGAGATGAGATGTTGATAACCAAGATAATATGACATTTTTTCCCTAGGTTATGTAGATACCATGATATAATGATATTGATATATTTAGGCAATATGATACTTAGATACTAGGTATATTAAGGCATTAAAGATCGATTAGTGATGGGGACACCTCCATAGGCTTTGCCTCTGCACTACGTGCAACCATAGGAGGGGTGTATGACATATTAGGGATATATAGGGTTCAGTCCTTCCATGGGTCCCACCTACTTTGCTTATGGGTACTAGAGGAGCAATGTACACGGGAACTAATGCATCATCATTATGTTTACTTTACCTCACTTGTTTTTTGTATGAACACTCTAGTAGTATGGGATGTCGAATGGTGAGGGCAAAGTTTTTGTACTCTTCCATTCTTATTGGGATTGGAAGGGTTTTAAGAGCCTTTACTATTGATACTAGTAGTTATTAGCTTTAGTTAGTACGATTGATCATTTTACCTTGTGGGATTAATTGTGCATATTTGTTCTTGCTATACTTTCGCTTTCATGTCCATAAGTTTACTGGTGCACCTCCTATATCTCCAATGGTCTTAATTTGTTTCTTATTACTTTTATTTTTTTTTTACAAGGATCCCAAGTATATCCTTCTCTACTTATCTTAATTCATATTCCGTGACACAACAAGTGATACTTATTTACTTTCTACTTTCTTGCTTCTTCATATGAAACTAGCTCCCTGTGTTTTATTGTTTGTGTTTGAGGCATGTTTTATATAACTTCCTGCAATTTATTGTAGTTATATACAATATGTGTTAGGTGGCCCCCTGAAGCCTACTAGGTACTCATTGCTTTAGTGACTAGTACTCATATTACAATCAGTATCATCCTGATGCAAATCTGAGTATGAGCCACTGATGCTAATATCTCAACTTTTGCCTAATTTCATAGATTTTGAGAGACAGGGTGCGCTTCAGAAGTCTAACGTAGCTTTCATGTCATCATCTTATATTATTTCTCTTTTGTATTTTCACGACCCGATTTCACGAATTATAAGGGCACCTATATCCCGCTATAGGAGAACCACCAAAAAGAACTAAAAAACAAAAGAAATAATTAAAAGTGGTAGATAATAGCACAAATATGGAAAGAACACGTGGAAATCTTTCGCAATAAAAGAAATTCCTAACGCCTTGTAAACTAGTACATCTGCCACTAAGGAATAGATACAATGTATGATAGTAAAGGTACAAAATCTGTATTAGAAAACGATAATAGAAATGACAATAAGGAATGTAAAATAGCTTCTTTGTATGCCAGGAGCAATCATCTAACTCAGCAACAAAATATTAGCACAATCTACAATTAGCGATGAAACTCGTACTCGAGTTTGTATAAAAAGATGCAAAAGAATAGTATGAGTACCATAAACAACGGGCACCCAGTAGGCATCATAGGACGACCGGGATCATATGGGAAATAAAAGAGGTAAATAGCATATAATGAATGAAATAAGTCACAGAAGTCAAAAGTATAAATATAGGAAGATAGTGCTACCAATAAATAGTTGTAGAAGTAACAAATACAACAAATTAGGATAGCTAGCATCAATGATGGAAAAACTCAGATAAAGAGGTGAAGATATACATCAATCCTTACAACAAGAAAATTGGGTAAAGGAAATAAAGAAGGGTGGTATAATGGTAACCTCAATAGTAGTTGAAAGATGAAAGCATGATCAGATGAAAAACCATACCTAACTATGAATTAAGGTAATGATAAAGAGAACATGAAGTAACAACTATTAAATATAAGTGAAGAATCAAAGAAAAAATACACTAGCTAGAATCCCATTCTACCAATAGGTACAAATAAATAAAGCTAACCCGCCAGCATCTCATTCTACTACAAGATACAAATAAGAAAACAAGTGAGGAAAGTAACACATACATGAAATAGTACAGGTACATGTTAAATATAAATGTGTATACTCCTCCTCAGATACTAGTAGGTGCAGAAGGAAGGAACTATGGGAGGACTTCCCATATATCTGATGTGTTATACCTTTCCTAAGTCTTATGCATGATATTGTGGAGCGAAAGATCCCATTGAGGGATTCCCCACATACTATCTTAATATAGAACTATATGAAAATATGTACACTCTTCCACCAAGTACCTATATGTACAGTGAGTGGATACCCTTGGAAGGACTTCCCTGTATATCTAATGATATGATGTATTTCCCTCCTCCAATAATATCCATGAAAGTATTGGGTGGCAGGGTCCATGGAGAGCCTCTCTATATACTATCAAATCAAGGGTCTAGATGCATATGGTCTTGCTTCAATGTGTCTAAAACAAGTCAAAAACTCAATATCCATGCCCAATCATCCCCATGACTAAAATAAAGTAATGGACAATACTAAGCATCCGAAACTGATACAAAGTTATATGTTCTAGTAAGGTCACGTATGCTGCGACAAATTTTATAGAATGACTAAAATAGATAGAAATTAGGAGTACTTGGTGCGAATTCTAGATTAGGTCTTTAGAATAATTTAGAAATACTAGAAAATACCTTTTTTTTTAGTGAAAATTCCACTTATAAACCTATTTCATGTCAATATTAGCTAGGGATCTCAAAATATCTATGCTCATATATCATTATAAATACTGAAAGTAGTACAATTCATCAATATATAAAAAGGGGCCCTTAAGGCCAAATTAATTTCTATAAATGGGATCATCAGGCCAAGAAAGATTCCAACATCAACAATACGAGGATCTTGTCCATAAACATTGGAATTCAATGTATAAAATTTCTGCATCATTATAATGACGCACGTAAACGAAAATGAGCACAATTATAGTCAAGGATCACAAAATGTCCTACCATCCCTGCATAAGATCAAAATAACTACAACAATACGAACATGCAAAATGGATGTGCGGGACTTAAAGATATTCCAAAAAACCCAACCATGATATGTTCCAGAGTCAATGTAGACCACTCAGGGCCAACAAGGTAATTTATGATTTAAATACAACGCCAATACATAATAAAATGCTGGCTTAACTAATTTTATAGGGTCAGGTGTACAAAATTAAAATAATCCACCAGGGATGCAAACCAGTACTATTATTTCCGTTATAAACCAAATCTATGGTCATAAGCCATAGACTACCTGTCCTCTGAACACAAGCTTGCAAATACTGAGTAGAAAATCCATGGACTTCTCAAAATTTCCAAAAATGTGCAACACAAATAAAACTAGAAAATTATTAATCCACACATTAATATGAGTCAAACAACACTTGTAGAGATATGAAAATAGTATGGGTAAAATTATGTGCTATGGAACTATGAATCCAAAACTTCAAACAAAAGGTATCAAATATTCACCACATCGTAGGGAACTTATACCCAAATTTAAAACTAAAAAGAGAAAAAAATAAGCTAGTATCAAAGAAATAAAGTAAAGAAAGTCTAGGAGAAATTTAAGGAGTTTATTGAAGAAAAACAATGAAATTAAAGTGAAAATACACAATTTAGTTGAGGGAAATATGATTGAAGATATTCTTGATGATTCCCAAACTCAATATTAAAGATCCAAGAACATATAATGTCAAAATGGGGGTTTTATATGAAGAGGAAAGAGAATGTAATGACCAATTTGGTCATTTACTTACCTTTCGGTTTCTTAAATGTTTAGAGGTTTCTGTTAAATTTTTAGAGTCATATATGACTTTCTGGGACCATTAGTCTAGTTTCCTCACAGTTCTATAGCATGTTGTCTCAGTTTTCCTATTTTGAAGGATTAACCTTGAAATAGTGGAACTTGAGAGTGAATTCTTAGCCAGCCCACTCAGAATCAGATTCCAACAGTTTAATTGTATTTAGAAGCAACTGTAAGTTCGTTTCCTTTGGTATTCATTGAGAGTTTGAGTTGTTTTGTCAAAATTCAGTTTAGTCTAAGTTCATTTTTTAGCCATGGTGGGATTTTTGCAATCGAAGTGTTAGATCCTAATTTTGATGCTTCTATTAGCTCTAGAATGATAATTTTTGTCTAGATGAGTCATTATTTCTCTTCCATATGTGCCTTTAGGTTCGTTTTGAGTGTGTTTGTTGAAAGTTAGAAATTTTACTCTTTTGGCTGATTTTTGTTTGGGTGAATTTTTTCTAAAACAATCTCCAATGGTTGTTATGTTGATTCCATTGAGTCTAGAATATATTTTTCATGAAATATGTATGTTTGGTTTGTTGTTGTTGGCCTATGTTTCAATTCCAAGTCCATGTCAGAAAATTAATTTATTGTAGATTTTTTTGCAGATCCAAGTACACAGCATGATCGTGCTCCTTTGACATGATCGTGGTAAATCATGTTTTCTTCCACTAGCATAATTTCTCTATAAGTGTCATGATTGTGTTGTTATAAATTTTTGAGACTTAGCGCAATCACACTCTGAGCATGGGGATCACGCAAGACCATGGTCAGTAATAAAACTACAAGACCTCGAAATTTAAGGAATATTTCTCATTTCATCATTGGTGTTCTTCCTTCCATTTAACCGAAAATGACCCCACAAGCTTGTGTATTGTTGCAAGGACTTCGTGGGGAGGATTCCTTGTTTATACCCTTATTTTTATCTAAGCTTCTCTCTTTTTCTTCTTCTCCTTTGTTGGAGAGAAACTTCAATGTTGTTTTGTATCTTAGAAATTGTACTCAGCGTCGTCCTTTTTTATTTGTCTTAGTGGGGCTGTTAGTGGAGATTTTAACGATTTAAGATCATTTCCCATGTGCATAGAATCCTAATTCTCCATTTTTTATTCTTGAAATATTTTTCACTTTATCTATAAGCTTTGTTTAGTCAATTGAGGACCTTCTGGCAGTCGAATTGGGCTCATTTTTAAACCACAAGTTCCTTTCTCTATGTCCTTTGATCTAGTATTTTTACATTATTTTGCTATGCTTCAGGTCCCACATGCCCTTTTTTAGGCCCATATTTCACTTGATATATAGGTGTCATTATTCATGTTTTGACCCCAAGATATGTGATTTGATAGTTTTTGCCGATTTCGAGTATGTTCGAAAACTTTGGTATAATGTTTCAGACTTTTGGAGGATTCTCGTTGGCAGCCAAGAGACTAGGTTTACTTTTCTTTAGACTTGCTTATTATATGATACTTTTATTGTGTGGCTAGTCATGTGGGATGTTTGTTTGGTTGAATCCCTATATTTCTAAATTATCTTCTATTACCTACCTTTTTGGTGTCCCATGTAGGGACATTGAGGGTGTTGAGATGGATGTAGTTGTACTGGGCTTGTCACAGGCAGCCCTGGGAGCCTATTTGGATGTGTTGCGCTATTATATGACTAGTGAGTGAGTGCAGTTTGGCTGATCCTATTGTTCTATTTGCATCCGTATTATTATTGTTGTGCTGCAATTATTCATTTTAGATATTAAGAAATTTAAAATTAAGCAAGGGTGTGGCCCAAAGTTGTGTTAAAAGGGTATTCACAATGTAACTAAAATAGGAAGGTTTTCCGGCATAATAACTAAAAAGGGATTTTGTTACTTTTATGTATACTAATGCCACGACAACATAGTGGTACGACACTATTTTGCAGAATATAACTGGATTAAAGTTTTGATTAACATAGGGTTATATTGGGCACTTTTGATATCAAGGTGAAGCCTCCCAGGGACCCCGCTATTGATTAGGAGGATTGGACCTCCGGGGCGTGTCATTCACTGTTGATATCAAGGAGGGGCCTCCCACGGTGTGGACCTTTCTATTGATTTGGAGGAATGAAATTTTGAGGCGTAGCCCTAATATTTATATTAAGAAGCGGTCCCTATAGTTGATATCAAGGATTGGCCTCCCAAGGTATGGACCTTGTTATTGATTATGACGTGCCAACATCCGGTCGTTGGACCACCCAGTTGATATTGAGGCATGGCTTCCCTGGGAACAGAACATATTATTGATTAGGAGGCACTGACCTACATGACGTAGAACCCACTATTGGTACTAAGACGTGTCCTCCTAGTACGAGATGACTAGGTCCTGACTTACGTGAGCACCTCTGTGCACTTATTTTACTTACGTTGTTTGTACTTGATGGGATTATAGGGGAGTTACACTGAGTTCTTATTATGCTTTTTGATCCTACAAACGGATAGGGTGTCCAGTTGGTTTTCATATGCTTCGACTGTTTGTATTTAGTGGTCTTATAAGAGGCAATTTGGGTTGATAGTTTTTCCTTTCTTCATTTATATTCACGTTCATGCCTCATTACTTGTAGTTACCACTAACTGTCGCATTTGGTTATAGTATACTTGACTAGAGTTCAGGTACATTTTCTATAGCCATTTTCAGTACTACCATATAAATGTTTTTCATGTATGACAAGCCTGCTTATACTACCTGTTTAATTCCTATACTTCCTTTCTATTAATAGTAGCTAACATATTTTCTTCTTATCTATTTTTTTATTAGTTAGTTTTGTATTTCTTACCTACCCTTATTAATCTAATTTAGTTCTCTCGCCATTTCTTTATCTACATTTTATTTTTGCTCGGTCGGCCTGTGATGCCTACTGGATACCTGTGTTTTCTACTCATGTTGCACTACTATACGATTTTTGTTGTGCAGATACCAGTAGGGGCTATCAGAGGTAAGGTGATCATGGTGGGTAGATTTATTGATCTGCAAAGACTATAGTGAGCTTTGACATTAGAGCTGATCATGGCTTCCTTATTGTTATAGCCCGTTCTATTTTGTTCATGGAAGGCCTTGTGTACTACTATTTCATAGGAGTTGTACTATTTTATATTTCTCTATTGGATACTCTATTTAGTAGCTCCTTATTCCATTGACCCAAGGTTTTTGGTTGTATAAAATTATTCTTCCTTTGTTTGTTGTATATTTTCTTCTATGATATTACATAGATATTTTTTGTGAGATTTTATTCCCTATTTCAAATAGCTCTGGGCTATAGGGATACACTTGTTTATAGGAGGATTTTAGATGCCATCATGATCCGAAAAATGGGACATAAAAAAGAAAAAATGAGCAAAAAGTAGGATTAGGATTTATATAATTCTAGGTACAATACACATCGTGATTGCATCCATGAGGTTGGTGATTGTGACATGCAAGGAAATATACCATTGTGATCACTTCCACCAAGGTCTCTACCACGTCGTACAATATTAGGAAATATCACAATCGCATAAGGGACTTTGTGATCGCCAAATAACAAAAAATGGCTGATGGTCGCCTGACGTAGGGTCGAGTTAGGCGTCAACTAGAACAGTTAATGCCACACAATCATGTGATGTAGGGCTATGATTACGTAGGCTATAAGAATAGACCATTGTGATTGCGTGACACAGGTAGCAATTGCAAAGGACATTTTTTTCTTACTTCAAATTAAAATAATAATAGTTGAATTAAAGATTTCAAATGATTGTTTAGAATGGGTTTGAAATCATCCGATGTAATGAATCTCATGGTCATTCATGATAAATACATGACATTTTGCATTCTATAGAATTTCAGTAGTTGCCCCAAGTATTTTATAACTTGCTTGGACTGACAATTTGGATCCCTGATGACTCAGTTGAGAAATATCTCAAATTTCCTGTTTTAGAGCCGAAAACTAAGTACTCGTTGACCAAAGTCAACTTTCCTTCAACACAATCTCGAAATTTAATTCAGACAGTTTTGTTACCTTTGGAATGCCAAACAATGTCAAGATTGACCTTAAGTTTGTGTTTTGGAGTGGTTTCGTTTGAAAGATATGCAAAATTGTGGATTTTAGTTAAGTTTATAGCCTAAAGTGGAGCTTGAGTGGTAATTTGATGTTCGGAG
>JBDJHY010282700.1:0-10182 GCA_039654485.1 Withania somnifera
TGTTATAAAATAAAATACAATACAAAACAAAATTTCTAAAAGTGGAAAGTTTCTATTTATAGAAACTTACTATTTATAAAAATACACTAAATTGGGAAATTATTTCAAAAATGGAAGGAAAATATTAACCAAAAATTTCAGCCTATTCTTACCTTTATATAGCCACCATGTTGGTTGACACATGGCATTACAAGTCATTAGTCACCAACTATGCTGGCTTGATTGGTTGTCATGTAGCTAAATGTAAGGCTTAGTCACTAAGCTTTAATTTTAGCCACATGACTTAGTTAATAAGCTCACAACATATTGTGTATTAATAGCAAAGTCTAAGCATTATTGTTACCTACTTTTTACTTTCTTTTTAGATTATTTGCTTGTCACACTTTTTAGTTTTTATGTACGTCCTTTAAAAAAGAAAAGTTTCACATTAAAGATAATTTGAGTCTGTAAAATTAAAATTTTAATTAAATCACACATTTCAGTATATTAAGCCTTCTAAATTTTAATATTTTAAGAGATTTATCTAAAAAAATCACAATATAATTAAAAAGATGTTTTAAATATCACAAGTAGATTACTGGACATGCGAGTTTAATATAACCTATTTAATACCTTCGTATATGAGAATCAACAAATTCGACTTTCCAAAAATTAGTCTTATTTCATATTTTATTTTACTTAATGTTTCTTTATTTGTACCATATTATATTTTTTTGTATCTATAACTAAGTATATATACGTATATAAATAAATATTATTTTTAATAAAATAACAAGTAAAGGACCCGTCGGTTTACTTTTAGTTTCCAATTAGTGTATAAATTGCTAGGAAAGAGGGACGATTGGTGCGATGGAGCTTAGCTAGCCTAGTGATGATGGAGCAGATTACACGTTAAGCGCATGTCAAGCAAAGCCAACTCTACCGACTAACTCTCACTTTCGCTTTTCATTTGTCACCAAAGAGAAGCAAACATGAAAGAGACTCTTTCTCCTGCATTTTATGTACCTACTTACTAAGTTATTACCGCTTCCTAAATTTAATATTAATTGTTATATTCAAACTTGATATATTTATTAAGAATAACACTATGCTAAAATATAAAATAAAATAAAAATAAGTAAAAAATAACAGATAAAAAAATTATTTTAAAAATAACGAATAACGGTGGAAGTAATTCTGTTAAATATCTCTCAGTATTGTAGTTCTCTTAAATCTCTCTCTCAATATATTAGTTCTCTTACGTGGGCGGCAAGGAATAATGAAGTTTAGATCATAAAAAGGAAAAGAAGAAAGAGACAACTTTTTATGAGCAAGTTACATGTTTATAGCCGACTAGCTAAATATAATTGTATTTGTTAATTGAATATATGAAATATATATTTTCTGTATATCATACATAATCTATTATATCATACATTAAAGTAGAGAAATGAATTTATTAATTATTGTTCAATGGGCGATTATTCGAATCAATTTCTCATTTTTCTTGTATTTGCTTTAAGTCGGACGATTGAACAATGGATTTAATGGTAAAATTATTGTATGGTTATTCAAGTTAAAACAAGTATTACGTAATAAAGTCAGCATAAAAATTTCATAGGTAATCACGATATTTTTTTCATGAAAATCACGTAATCATATTTAATTTTCTTAATAAAAATATCACAAAAACTTTCATTTTGCTCATATATATAGGTCAGAATTGCCGAAGAACTCAATCTTTCAACATGTGGTCGGTAATTTTTACTTCTATGTGTTAGTCATTTTTCAAATCTAATAAGCACACTAATTTAGCAGAGGATCGATATGACATAATTAGGGGTTAATAAAATCGAATCACAAATCTAAAAAAAAATCGAATAATGGTTTGATTTAGCTTCGTTTGTTGTTTTAAAAAAAACTTGATTATAATGATTTGGTTTGTCTTTAACTAAAATAAACCAAATTAATCCGAACCAACCCGATATGACATATATACAATTTTAAAAATATTTTATACATAAAAATATTTATTGTGACGTAATTTACAAATATTTCTAAAAAATTTTCATAGTTTTTGTCTTCCAACATATTGTTTCAAGTTTAAACTTAAAATTTTAAATGGTCAAATTATAACCCATAAATATTAGCAAGTCAAATAAAACTCAAATCAATAATAATGCTAATAAAATATATTCAATTCAACACTAAAAATGACAATAAGGTTGGATATCTATTCATTAGTTTTGCATAAATAATAGAAACTAATATATTTTTTATTTAATAGTTAGTCAAGTAATTAATACTTGTTAGACTTATTTAGTATGATTTAATACATTTAAATTATGATTATATTTATTATGAATTATCAATATCTAATATTTATTTTATAAAATTTTATTATTTTTTTATTAATTATTTTATTTTCTTCACTTGTTTTATATAATGTAATTTTTTTTTTACAAAAAACACCATAAAAAGTTGTATTTTTTTAGGAATAAATAACTAATTGAAGCACAAGTGAATTATATGTTTGTATAAACACTTAATGAAAAAATCCAAAAAAACCAAAAAAACCCAAGAAATTTGAAAAAATCCGAACAAACCCGAAGTCGAAAAACTCAATTTTTATTGATTTGATTTGCCCATGTACACCCCTAGACACAACCCAAATTTAAAAAATATAACTAAGGCTTAGTATCTAGATAGTCCTTTAAATTTGACACATTTTGCAAGATAATAAATACTCAAACTTTGCTAGTAACACTTGAACCTGGGGAAAATGTTTCTTTTGAACACCTATGCCTATAAGGCCAAGTGAGTGAGATACCCGCTTTTAATGTGTTAAATGGGCAAATTATCATATGACACATGTAATATTTTAAAAAAAAAAATAAAACATAACTAATAGTAGAACAAATATAATTAATAAAGGAAATCGACTTCTATTTTTTCTTGACTTGCTAAAGATAAAGAGAAGATGATAAAGAGATTAATGAAATAAATTTTTGCTTTCTTTGAATAATGGCATAATGATGCTGGATATCTTTTAGCATAGACTTTAACTAATTTTTTTCCAATCTCATTATTAATAGAGATTTAATGATAATGAAAAAAATATCTAAATCAAATTACTTTAAATTCTAAATTTTATAAATATATATATATATATATATTGATAATTTTAATTGTATATTAATACTAACGAGCATATTTTGTAAAGTTAAGCCGTTTTTTAGAAAGCTGCATGTAAATAGACGAATCAATTAATAATTGAGAAAAAAACTACAATAAAGCTCATAAGAGGATAAGCAAGACTTGAAAGAGAGATAAGCAACGAAAAGACGGAAAAAGGAACAATAAAAAAATAAAAAAAAAATTAAAAAAACTAATGCATGCTTTTATTTATTTATTTATTTATTGAATTATTAACTTTTGATTCGATGTTTTAGTTATTTGAATGAAAAAAAAAATTGAAAATAAAACATTTACTTTACTATCTTAGGAAAGAAAAAAAATAAATATATAACAATTGTTTATGCTATTAAGTTAAATTTCATTAGATCTGTATATTTATTAAATTAAAAAGTATTTCTTATATAAATTTTGGTAATGAAAAATACAACTCGATATTTATTTTATTCCATAGGGATATTTATATTGATACTTCTCACATCATACAGAGTACCAATAATTTTACTAGTGATTTTATAGTTACGAAGGAAGAAAAGGTCGGTTGGGTTGGGATAAAATTAAGAAGCTGAGAGATTTATAAACTCATAGAGTAAAAATATCGGTGAATAAAAACAAATCAGCGGGGAAATAGAAATTATTAAAAAATTATTTAATAAATAAATATATTTTTTAAAAATTATAAATAATTCTATTTTTAAACTTTTATCTTAAGAAGATCTTTTGATTTTTGGCTTATTTAGATAGAAGAGAAGTTCATTTTTCTCAATGGGAAGCGTAAAACACATCATGTCTAACTACAATATTTAAAAAATACACTTTTGTTTAGTTCAAGTGTTTATTTGATTAATAATAAAATTTAAGTGTATGACTTATAAAACGTGTCAAATTTAAAGAAACTATTTACATATTAAGCATACAACAAATATATATATATAGAAAAATACTAAAATTTGTTGGATAGTAAAAGAAATTGCATTTACGAGTAATGGTTACCGCTATCAATTATGAATGCATCTGAAGGATAATCTAATTAAGAAAATAATTGTTTAAATTTTTTGAGTTATACTCAAAATCAAAGAGTTGTTAAGACAATTATTCTTATCAGTTTGGGTGAAATTTAAAAAATGAAGATGAAAATTGAACATCATTTAGAAGGAAGTATAAAGGTTAAAATATTGGGTCCGGAATTCCTATTCATCATTTAGATTAAAGAACTAAATATAAAATAAAGAATTATTTGTCATCAGATCAAAAGAATTTAAATACTAGAAAGGGCCAGGGGTGAAGGTTTCTTTTCCATTCATACTTCAAGTCAAACATGTCCTTTAATTATTATTTATTCAACTTCATATCTAAGCCGCAATTCTTATAGTTTTGTTTAAAAGTCACTTTCGTTTTCGTACTTGTCTTTTGACTTTTAATGCCTGCAGGTTACTAATGAATTTCCCCAACAGTTTGAGTTTTGAATTTTTTTAATTTTTTTTTTAAATAGATCCTACGATACATGGTCCAAATTAAAAAGTTACTAATAACTTTTGTTTAAGTCATGAATTTAATTTATACCCTTAATTATTTCATTTAATATATCTTACGTTTTTCCTAATAATAGAAATATATGCAATCTAATTATAAAATTTAAAAATGATAAAGTATATGAGAATTTTATTTTTCCACATGTGAAAAGATTTTGATATGTCGTCGACTAAAGAATAAATAATTTAAGAATAAGTAAAAAAAATATTAAAAGCATAAAAAAAATAATTTGTATAATAGCAAGTACAATAGATAATAGATAATAATTATCTTTAACCAGTATAGCTATCAAATAAATCTACTGACTAAACTTAATTAAGTAGGATTTATATGATTTGGATAATCCTAATTTTTTGAGTTAAGCTTTTTCCAAATTGAGTTAATTAGGTCGTCTAATATATCTTTATTTATATGACATTAAAATGTACCCGCATCTAACAATATATATATATAAAATGATCTTGAACAATTCTTTCTAACAAGCTTTTGAAGTTGAATTAAAACTAAAAATTTATTTTCCACAAATTAAACCACACAGGGATATATACTTTCTTCTAACTAGTTATATACTATTTGAAAATAGTTTAATTTTCAAGTTTCTCATTATATTTTATATGATATTTAAACAGCAACAGAGCTGATAATTTTAATGACAAGTACTATTAATATATAAAAAAGTATCTACATGTTTTAAAAAAATTACTTGTATTTTCGGTAAACAGTGGCCCGGGCCTTGTCACTGTGATCTCCTTTGTGAAGGAGCACCCCTTCTCCCGAGGTTACGGGACTATTTTTTTCAGTTCTTTAGAGAAAATTGTCTCGCGTACAAGATCGAAAGAGCCTTGGATCAACTTGAATTGGCCAATATTAAAGAACAAAAAGATTTCTTGGCCAGAGTGTGGTAAACAACCTTTAACTGTGCTCTTTGGCCACCTAAGCCATACGAGGATTTCGCTCATTATAGGACTTGACCAAACATCTCATGACACGAGATGACAGCACCCATGCAACACATGCATGAAAGTCGCATTACACTACCAATCCTTTGGCTATGCTACTTACTATACTGGACCTTCAACCAGGCATTCTTCCTCTCTGAAATTGGTGCTGAGGATCTTATGAATGAAAGTTGGAGGGGCATGTTGTCTCACCATGTCCTCATCCCAATTTCATAGATAAAAAATTGAGAAACAATCATGTACGAAAGAGGGTTCGCTAATTGAATTTCCACTCATAGAACGTATACTAAATGAATAAGAGGATTGTGATGAAGAACGCATATCGAGCCATTATTTGGTTGAATCAGTGATGGTCTTGGTTTGGACTTAGTTGGAAAGGTAGGTGTTCGGTATGTCCCTTGTTTGCAAACTTCTTTAGTAGGGTTGCCTCCTGACTTTAATGTCTTTATTGTAATGATGAGCTTTGAAGATTAAGAGGTAAATCAAATACCTACTACAGGTCAAGTAGCTACGTAAAAGTGTAATGAACGAGAGTTGTTGACTAGCATATTGGAAGATCAATCGCCAAAATAACCATGAGTATAAGTTTCTTCCTATTGACCCAATGACAATTGAGTTCATAACATGTTATGTGGTATCTTTTTATGAAGTAAGACTACTAAATTTTGTCATTAACTGTGGATTTGTGAATAAAGTTGAAAGACACTTTAAGTTATTATGTGACAACAAATTGCAAGTCTTGTATTTCAATAACAACGGGAGTTTGGTAAAGTCAAAGCACATTAACGTAAAGTTCCTCGTTGTTAAAGAAAGAGTTCAGAGTGGTTAGGTGTCTATAGAACATATTGATACAAACCTTGTGGTTTGAATCCACTTACTAGGGACTGTTACTTAAAATCTTTTATGGGCACACTGCTCATAGAGATGTCATGTCATTTCAGGATATTCAATTCTAGTGGGGCTTTGTAATCTTTTGAATGTTCTTTATACATACAAAATTTGGTCTTTAGCTTAAGGTTCAGTTTATGATTTTATGTTTAAAGATATTAAGGTTATTTCTGCATAAATAAAGTATTAAATTTATTATCCACTTTAACTTATTTTTTAGAAGGATCAGTTGAAAATAGGCATGGTTAGATCAAATTGCATGTAATTTCCATACTACACATCCATACTGGATCTATGTCATTTGGTTATGTTGATATTCGTGATCAGAAAAAATTTAGTTACGATAAATATAACAAAAGCCACCGACGTTCAACATTGGCATGGTTGATGAACGAGATTTTTTTGAGGTACTCAGACTACGATAGCAAATGTTTTGAGCTCATAAGGTGACATACATTTATAAAGTCATTTATACATATATGTATAGTCCAAGTGGGAGACATATATACTGTATTAAAAATCATTGTATGTTGGTTGATATCATTAAAAGGTTGACCCAAATTAAAGTGATCTTCTAAGGTTTAAAGTTAATGGAATTAAAACACAGCTCATAAAGTATGAATCTTATATGTAGATACTGGAACGTAGTTTATTATTTTGACGATGGGTTAAACTAGAATTATATAATTTATGTTTTAAAAAATATAGGGTTATGATCCAAATCAGACGAAGGGTTTTCTTTCTGATATCCATCGTTGAAAAGAGAGAGCGGCTCACGTCTTGATTTGGAAGACCATACGACAAACATTATGCCACCTCAGAATTCAGGTACGCTTCCGCATCTAGCATTATATTCTTAATGATTTGACATCACAGGTCTTGGATAAAGACGATAATTTTCGCCTTAAAATTCGATTCCAACACTTTCTTGAACAGTCGTTTGGCACATTGTCGGATGAGATAAAAAGGGATATTCCATTTCATGAGAAATCCCTCCGAACTATTTTATCCCACTCTCTAAATGGAATAGTAATTCACTATTTTATATAAATAATAAAATAAAACAATTTATAATTAATTAATAGCTCTCGTCAAATATAAAATAAATTTAATCTTAAATTATTTAAAATTATTTTTCTTATACTAGGTACTAAATTACTATCTTAATATTGTAATGGAAGGTTTGTTCTGTGGGCTAGGTGAAGATGCATCCCACAGAAATATGAAGTGAAAAGACAGACGTGCATGCACTTTGAGAATTATACATTTACCTAGGACTTAAACTAATTAGAATTTGGGTATTAATTATCTTAAATTGTGGACCGTGGATATTGTACTGATTGTCTGTACTGGGACCACAAATTCAAATCTCAAAAATTCTAAAAGAAAACTTTCGTTATGAATTTTCAGTCAATTATTTTGAAGGACAGGCGGAGAATAATATAAAATTCTTGAATTTATGAATAAATGAAATTATCTTCAAATTACTAAAATGGATTACAATGCTGAGTGGAATGATGAAATTGTTTTGGTAGGTGAAACAACCAAAAAAATTCAAAAGTTAATGGCTAGGAGACGAACACCAAGGAAATAAAACGTAATCTTTATATTATTATGCTAAATATGACAAATAAAAATAATTTTTTTAATAATATAATAAATAAGTTAAAATGATGGAAGGAATTACTTAAAAGAAAGCGTTTTTCCCCAAGCCATGATGACGTTGAGATATATGGAAAAGACTTAAAAGAATCATTGCGAATTTCTACATTATTAAGATTTAAGATTTTACTTATGCTATATGTTCATGTTACTATTTAAGAGTTCAACGACTTCAACACCGTGACTATAGACAAATTTATAGGCATTGCAAGTCCATGGGTGTATTTGGTATATTTAATAAAAAATATTATTTTAAAGATATTTATATTTTTTTATATTTGATTGATAATTTTTTTTTTTTTAAAAAAATAAGTTTTTAAAAATAAATAAAAAAGACTTTGCCAATGTAAGTAGGGAAAATAATTTTCAAACTTCATACGGATCAATATACCTTATTGAGTGAGGCTCTATGCCTTTCTCCGCACAAGACCCCCAAATTTACGGGGCCTCATTTTTTTTTATAATAGTAGAATTATTATAAATTTTTCTTAAAAAATATATTTTGTATTATTCATTTCAATTTATTTGTATTTTCTTTTTTGATCCATTTTTTTAAAAAATATTTGTCAACTTTCCTCATCAATAATTAAAATCATAATTAAGAAACATTTTGGTGTACTATATATATCAGTTTAAACTATAAAATTCAAAAGTTTTCTTTATTTTTTTAAACTTCAAATTTTATATGAAGTCAAAGCAAACAAATAAATTAAAACGAAAGGAGTATTATTTATTTTAAAAAAAAATTACAAAATTTGCATTAAAAAAAACAAAGAACTTTGCATCTTTCAAAAAAAATTAAAAAATAGATTTTGAATTAAGAAAAAAAAAATAGATTTTAAAGTTTAAGGCCTCCAATTCATGTTTAAGTTTAAATTTCTAATGGACCCAAGCCGCCCCTAATCTCACCCAATCCCATATTTCCTATCCCCACACCTTTACCCCTCCACGCGTTCTATGAAAATTATCTTGATCGTATACAAATACCTTTAGAATGTACTCCCTCATTACTAAATAGATTTCATTCTTTCACTTGCACTCCACTTAAAGAGAAATATTAATTAGAATATAATTCGATTAAATTTCTGTTATTTATTACTGATCTCTAATTAATACTCATTTTTTTTGCACTATATAACTATCTCGCCATATTTATTACTAAAGTTAAAAGTGTAAAACAACCAACTAATTATGTCTTGATTTCTCAAAATGACAGGTATGAGGAAATTTTTATTTATAGTAAATATGACAAGTATTTAGGAACGAGAGGAGTATCTTTTGTTCACATAACACATACTTTTCATGAAAAAATATTTTGGTTCGCTCCAAACACAGTTATATTATATTTATGGGTCTTTTGATAGAGCGTATTAAAATAATGCATATTATAGTGTATTAGTAATGCAAGTATTATTAATATTTGCATTAGTTATCATATAATTTTTTTATATAATATTGGTTTGGTTTATTAGAAATAACATATGTGTTAGTATAATTTTTATAAAAAAGATATTGACGCCTTTTTGTTGGAAAATGTGTTGATAGGAATTCCATGGTAGTAATGTCAACAAAAAAGTTAATGTAAGTGTTCAAGCCTTATGTATTACTAATACATAAAAAATAATAATATTAGTAACATACCCCTTAATACACAATAGAATATATAATTAATTCTTGCGTTAATTATACATGAGCTAAAAAAATGTATCAAACAAGAAACTAATAATAAATAAGACTAATGCATATATTATTTTTAATACCCTCTACGATTCCTTAGGAAAAGGGAGTTATTCATTTAGAAAAAATTACATGGCATAACAAACCTAAACACTTAATTATAGCTTATGACTATATTTTAAAATAATTACCAAACATAATAAAGATAGCAATATATTTTAATAGGTCCAATCCTCCCTTATTTTTCTCTTTTTCTCTCTTTTTATTTTATTTTATTTTTCTTCTTCTT
>JBDJHY010282710.1:0-10181 GCA_039654485.1 Withania somnifera
AGGTATGCCATGACCGAAAACATAAATGTGATGATTGATGTTGGATACTATTGATGAATTAGGAAATGTCATCTACATTGAGTTGTTTCTGTGCTTGAGGTCTTGGTTGATGAATTTGGTAGTTGATGGACTTGACTTTCAGGAGACTTTACTTTTATTACATGATACAGAGTTAGGAATTTAATTATACTTAATGTATTTGTATAAACTGTTGTTGGGCTGCAAAATATTCATGTTGCAGGTTGTGGTATTTTGGAGGAATGGTTGGGAGATTAGGGGCTTTTGTTTATTTTTTATAGCTAGCCAGCTGAGTACGCTGCTAAGTACCATTATTCTTGTACTCATTCCTTTCTTTTCTGCACTTTTGTGCAGGTACTGAGTCCCGAACTTAGTGATTTGCTCTTCTCTCTCCAGTCCAGGATAGATTTTGACGATTTAGAAGTAGTTGGTCTCTCTTCCATTAGTTGCCGCGAATTTCCTCATTCTAGTTTACTTTATAATGTCTTTAATTTGTACATACTCTTTATAGATATCCGTAATACTTGTAATTACATTCTATAGAGGCTTGTGAATGGTGACAGCTATCCTTGGGGTATACATATATATCTACTATATCTTTAATACTTCCGCACTTAGATGTTTTATTAATTTAAATTCCACTTTTACCTGATTTATTGTGATTCGGCTGAACTATCGGGATTGCGGAGGTAGGTACTATCACATCTATTTTTTGGGAATGATAATTCATCTTGTAATACATTAGTAATCTTAACTTTGTCTATTTTGTGTAGTTCTTTTAGTTTCTTTGTGTATTTTGCATTTGGGTTCCTCAACTTTTATTTTTAGTTTTGATGCAAAGTAAACACTAAGAAACCCTAAAATTGAAATTAAAAACAAAGAAAGTAAAAAGATAGAAAATTAGACACAACAATAGGAAATCAAAGCAACTAAATGGTGTAATAAACCCTAAAACTTCAATTGGTAAATCCTAAAGAGCACCAAACCTATGACGAAGACTTCTAAGGGAAATTAATTCACCTTGCAACCTCCATTGTTAAACAACATTCAATTAAAACTCTTAACTCTCAAATTAGAGTATTTTTCAATAATCAAGATAAACTAACTTTGAAAATAAAAGAAATACTATTTATATTAGTGTAAAAAGATAAGAAAATACTAGTTATTACCATTCTACCCTTAATGAAGTAAGAGTCTTGTTTGGGTGTTCCCGATTCTTGAAATTAAGAAATTGAGCCTTCAATAATCTCCAACAAGTAATTTCACTTCTCTCTTTGCAAATAGACCTTTCAAGGCTTAAAGTTCCCTTGCTCGACTCTTTGTAACTAGCCTTGAGGCATCGTGATTTGCATCATTCCCACCTTCTTGAAAAGAATTTGTCCTCAATTGGAAGTGCTATCATCTTGAACATCAAAGAGGGAAAGATCACTCACACTAAAGGTGTTATGGACTTGATAATCTGGAGGTAGGTCAATTTTATATACATTGTCATTTAGTCTTCCAATAACTTGAAATGGGCCATTTCCTCTAGGCATCAACTTTCTCTTCCTTTTGCTTTAGAACCTTTCTTTGCAAAAATGGATTCACACCCAATCTCCCAGTTCAACCACAACTTTTTTCTCACTATGTTAGTTTTTTTAGCCATTCTTGATTCTTTTTATCAAGTTGGAACCGAACCTTCTCATGGAGATTGTTCATATCATCGGCCCTTTAATTACCATCTAAACTCAAAATGACATTTTAAGGAAAAGGGGTGAGATCTAAAGGGGTTTAGCGGGTTAGAACCATAAATAATTTCAAATGGATTTATGCCAATATGATTATGAATAACTCTATTATATGCAAATTCCACCAAAGACAAATGCTCCTCCCGAGATGTCAATTTTCCATTAACCATGGCCTTAAGCATAATATCCAATTTCCTATTTATGACTTCAGTTTGACCATAATTTTGTGAGTGATAAGAGTAAAAGAAAACAACCTAGTCCTAAGGCAGCCCATAAAGCCTTCCATAAGTGGCTAAGGAACTTGGAGTCCCTATCACTCACTATGGTCTTGGGAATACCATGAAACTTGACACATTATTAACAATAAAAATGTTTCATCACACTTACTACATGCAATAAAATAAGCCTTTTTAGAGAATCGTTCAACCACCACCAAAATGCTATCTTTTCCTCGATTAGTCATTAGTAAGCCCAATACAAAATCCATAGAGATCTCAAATCGAGGCCTTTGAGGAGTAGGGAGAGGGGTATACAAGCCTTGGGTAAAGAAGCCTAGATTTAGCACCTTTACACTCAACATATTGACCACAAAATTTAACAACGTCAATTCACATTTTATCAATACCAAAGTGACCCATTAATCCACCATCATGTGCCTCTCTCACAAGTAGTTCCCTCCAAGATCTCATGGGCACAAAAAGTATCTTTCTTTTAAACAAGAAACCATAAACTTTGAAAAAGAATAGAAGGTCTATCCCTCTTCCATCTTTCCCTTTTCTATTCTTCACAATCTCGAAAGATTTTTGCAAAATAGGGATCCTTGGGATACAATGTGTTCAAGCATTCAAAACTTATCAATTTAAAATAAAAAGTATTTATCAAAACATGTTTTATTGATAAAGCATCAGCCACCACATTTTACTTCCCTTCTTGCATTAGATTACAAAGGGGAAAGTTTCAAGGAACTCAATCCATTTCACCTGCCTCTTGTTCAACTTTCCTTGGGCCCGTACATGATTGAAGGACTCATGGTTGGTTCGAATGACAAATTCTTTGGGCCACAAGTAATGTTGCCAATTGTTCAAAGTTATAACCAAAGAATACAAATCAAGATCATAAGTAGAATAATTTAAAGTTGCAACTTTTAGTTCTTCACTAAAATAAGCAATGAGATTTTGGTCATGCATCTAGACGACTCTAATTCCTACTTTACTAGCATCACATTCAACTTTGAACATTTTCTCAAAATCGGAAAATTGTGACAAAGAAGTGGAGCTAAGCATAGATTTCAAGGTCTCAAAAGCCTTAGCTTGCTTATCCTCCCATCTAAAATATTTATCCACTCGGATTACCTCGATCAACAGGGTGGCTATAAGACTAAGTTTTTGAAAAACCTTGTATAGAAACTTGTCAATCCATGAAAGCTTCTAATATCACTTATGGATTTCGGAGTTGGTCAAGTTTATAGCGTCTATCTTGGATTCATCCACTTCAACACCCTATGAACTAACAACAAACTCCCCAAAGACAACTTCATCAACACAAAAACATACTTTTCAAAATTTGTATATAGTTGATCTTGCCTAAGAATATCAAAACACACCTAAAATTCTCAACATGCTCATTTGTGGTTCTATTATACACTAAGATATAATCAAAATAAACAACCACAAATTTGCCTATGAAAGGCTTCATGACATGGTTCATCAAACGCATAAAGGTGTTAGGAGAATCGATGAGACCAAAAGGCATAACCATCCATTCATAAAGACCAAATTTGGTCTTGAATGCGATTTTCCATTCATCTCCGGGGTTCATCTAGGTTTGATGGTACCCACTCCTAAGATCAATTTTAGAGAAAACACAAGAACCATTTAACTCATCAAGCATATCATCCAACCTAGGTATAGGGTGATGATATTTTATCATTATCTTATTAACAACCCGACAACAAACATATTCCATCCTTCTTTGGAACCAATTTAACCAGAATGACACACAAGTTTATGCTTTCCCTAAAATACCCTTTGTTGAGAAGTTCTTCTACTTGCCTTTGGAGTTCCTTTATATCTTCCGATTTGCTTCAATGAGCCGCCTAGTTTGGTAATTGTGAACTCGGTACAAAGTCTAATTGTTTCTTGATTCCTCTAAGAGGGGAAATCCTCTTGGAATCTCTTTGGGAAACACATCCTCATAGCCCTACAAAAGACAAGAGATATAACTAGGCAAAGAAGAATAAGAGTTAGTTTGTGAAACATGATCCCTATGTGTCATGAGGATCATTGATTTTTGTTCCTCAACCTTCTCTCTGGTATACTTGTACTTATTCAGTAAGATCACCTTCTCACTTACGCCGGGCTCCTCCTCTCTTCTCCCTCTATGGAAACCACTTTATCACATTCCTTCTTTCTATACTTGTTTTTTCTTTCAAATCCCTTATCTTTTGGTAACTTCATTAACTTGAAAAGGTGACATAGGATAAATGATATATTTGTGCCCATTCAAAAAAAGTGAATACCTATTGGTCTTCCCGTCATGCTTCATTAAATGGTTATTTTCCAAGGTCTTCCAAGTAACATATGACACGCTTGCAGAGGAACTACAACACATAAGATCTCATCTTGGTAATTCCCAATCTTGAACTTAATTAAGACTTGTCGATTTACCGTAAAATCTCCACACTAACAAATACATTGAAGTTTGTATGATGTGGAATGTGTGGATGTTAGAAGCGTCAATAACTTCAAAAAGTGGACTAGCAACATTGGTACAATTTCCATTATCTATGATCAAAGAACACATTCTCTTTTATGAGGCATTTGGAACAGAAGAAAGACTTGGATCATCCATGGATTTACTAATCATGACCCTCCTTACCATATAGTTTGGCACTATAATCTCCCCTTCTTGAGGAAACACCTTCTTTATTGGAACTTTCCTCATCAAACCATTAGGAATAATAATCTCTCCTTAATAAACACCTTGATCTTCTTCATCAAACCTGAAGTCATCATCTTCTTGATCATGATCTTCTTTCCCTTCCTCTTGATCTACCATATCTTTAAATACGGTTCCCCTTAATGAATAATAATCACTCTCCCATTGGGACAATCACTCATTTTGTGAACCCACCCTCTACATTTATAATATTGAAAATCCTTAGGATCATTAGTTGAGTTTTTCTTACCTCTTTATTTGAACATTCTTTGGAGTATCTTTCACAAATAGTGGTTATTTTTCAAATGGCTTCTTTAACTCTTTTCTTTTGTTCTAATCGAAAGAAGATTGAACCCCTCCCTTGTTTTTAGCCAAATAAGTTGAATTCGAAAACCTTTTTAACTTGAAGGCTCTTTCTTCCTTGAGATTCTTCTCAATTTCGATAGTCGCTTCCACAACATCATCTATGAATCTATGAATTCAAACTTATGAAGAATCATTTGAGAATAAATCTCCTTGTTCAACCCACTTTTAAAACTAGTATTGGTATGATTAGAATCCTTATTATATTCAAGATTCATTGGCATGACTTAGAACTCATCATTGTATTCCTTAACACTTTTCTTTTTCTTAAGCTGTAGTTACTCTTTCTATTACCTTTTTAGTACATACTTATTCCCCACAAGGTCTTTCAATCTCTCCCATGTCTGTATTTTGACTTGACCATAAGCTCTTTATGTTTTCTCATGGACTCCCACCAAGTTGAAGAAAACACTTCAAATTCTACAATAGCATATGTAGTTGTCTTGGTTTTGGTAAAACCATTTTTTTGGAAGATCCTCTCATATTATAACTCCCAATTAAGATAGCTCAGGATCAATACCTTTTTTAAAATAAGGAAGAGTGACTTTTAATTGAATTGAGACAACTATCTCGTGTTCCATAACCTTCTTAGTTCCTATAGTACTCTTCTTGGTACCCAACTTGCTCTAGATATCTTTTGAAACACCCCCTTTATGGAATTGGACCATGTTTATTGGACCATGTTTATCTCCTCCATCATTAAAATCCACCTTTTATTCTTGGAACATTATCCCAAACACCATACTCTTCCTCAATATACTCATCACCCTCCCAATGGTCTTCTTTCTTCGGTTCATTGTGTTCTTCTTGGTTGGGTAGGTTTTGGTTTGGAGGATCTTCGTTAAGTTGGAGTTTTTGTGGTTGAAGGACATTTCGTGGATCTTGGTTTTCTGAATTTCATCAGTTCCAAGCTCAAGTGCCTGTTCATCCATCTTCATTCCAAATAAAGGCGAACATCTCCATTGAGTGGGGGTGGATTTTTCTTTTTTTGTAGTATGGGATTAGATAGATTATTGGTGGAAGCAGTGTTTTGAAAATGGCCATTTGAAGAAGCTTGACCAATTATGAGAGGAGAGAGACGTGAAGTGGTAAGTCGACCTTCCATATTTCCCACCCTACCTCCCATACTTCCCATTATATCATTAATACCATCCAACCGATGACATACACTAGCAAGCATTTCCATTAAAGAGTTCATGTCTCCCTAAAGGTCATGAGGCTCTTTTCAAACCTATTTAAAAAGACATTAAATTAAAACAAACAACGTTAGTGTTAGTAAACCAAAATCCTAATAATACTCGTGTTTGCACACTTTTATTGCCTTACAATTGGCCTTGCTAAAGTTGAATCTTGCTTAAATTTGGTGGTGTGTCCAAGTGTTAATTTATAATCTTATATTTTAATAAAATATGAATGAATCAATTAAACTAATAGACCTAAATCAAATAAACTAACTATATAATTAAAAAATAAAAGCACGAAAGAGAAAGCATACAAAGAAATAAACTCATGAACTAATCACAAGAAGTAGAAGAATTACTTGTTGTTGATTAGTTGTAAGAGTCAAAGAAGTGTGTTTTGGATTTAAACTATTTAATAAGTAATTAAAACCCATTAATTAGTTGTTAAATAGTTGAGAAATTGAAGAAGAAAGAGTTTAGAAAAAGAACTAGAAGAGTTTGACACTTAAGAAAAATATTTGGATCCAAAAATTTTGCATAGTTTTTTTTTTCAATTCTTACAAAGTCTGCATATTTTTTCTCTCTGTATTAGGGCCCCACACATGCATGGAAATGGTCCTGGTCACTGCCAGTTGTCTTCTTGATTGGCCGTTATGTAGTGGCTGACGTGGCGTGTTAACTGGGCAATGACTGTCGCCTATGTGGTGTTGCGCTAGCGCTTAGGCAGCTGTTGACTGTTGATGGGGCTGTTGATCTGGCCTCCACATGGAAAATGTATACTTTTTTTTTCTTTTTCTTTCAACTAATAAATTTCAACTTATGGGGCTAATAACACCTTTACGCCAAAGAAATATTGAATCAAATGTACCCTTTGTGGTCTTTTTCTTCAAGAACACATGAAGAACACTGAGAACACTTTTAAATTTCAACACCCCTCAAATCAACTTTGATTTGTCTCAAGTTTTAAGAATAGCTTCCCCTCGACCTAGAGAACAAACTTCACTAAGTTTTAAGCTCTAAATCAACCTCAATCGAAAGACCCACTTTCAAAAAATCTTTCAAGTTTCAAAACTCTCAAATGGTAGATCCTTATCTACTACTCTAAATCAACTCACTCTTGGATTTACACACAAAAATACTAGAGATATGAATCTAGTGTAAAAAAACAAACAATAATATTTTGATTTTTTTGGATTTCTTTTCAATTTTTTTTTTTTTTTGAATCAATATCAAATTCCAAAAACTAGATTTGTAGAAACAAACCTAATTCAGGCCCCGATATCAATCTTATGCAAATTAAATACTAAGAAATACTAAAATTGGAATTAAGAATAAAGAAAGTAAAGAGATAGAAGATTAGACACAACAATAGTAAATCAAAGCAATTAAAGATGTATTAAATCCTAAAACCTAAATTGATAAATCCTAAAGGGCACCCAACCTATGATGAAGACCAACAAGGGAAATTAATTCACCTTGCAACCTCCATTTCTAAACAGCATTCAAGAAAAGCTCAACCAAAGCTCTTAACTCTTAAATTAGAGTATTTTCAATAATAAACATAAACTAACTTCCAAAATAAAAAAATACTATTTATATTAGTCTAAAAGATAAGAAAATACTAGTTGTTACAATTCAACCTTAATGAAGTAAGGGTCTTGTTTGGGTGTTCCATATTCTTTAAATTAAAAAATTGAGCCTTTAATCATCTCCAACAAGTAAGCTCCATAGCAAGGCAATCGACCTTGAAAAGCTTCAAGTTCCCTTGATTGAATCCTTGTAAATGGCCTTAAGGCATCTTGGTTTGCATCAAGATTTTTCCCAAGGATAATCCCTTTGAATTGAATAGAGTTTTTAATTTATTTATTCATTTTTCTTTATCTAGAATAGGTAGTTATAAGTGGTGTTGATCATGTCAGTCGTATTTCATATTTTTTTCTTAAGATGGATAGATGACGACTGTCTTAAGAGAAATTAGTCATAAATTTTAGGTCAGAAGTTTAGCCTTGCGCTAAAGTGGATAGATATAACTTCACTTTGAGCTTTTGATAGAATTTATGAAAAATTAACTAAACAATTTATAAAGAGTTAAAAATGTCACTGGTTCACATATAACTCTACAAAGTTTGACTTTCAAGTAAAAATGGGGCTTAATTGTTCAGGTCACTCAATATGGTTATGTTGTGTCAAAAGAATTTGGGTTAACCTTTTTCAAACTAGGACGCTTTGTGTGGTGAGAATTTGTATATTTCTTTCATATTAAGCATTCAGAACTTGCCCTAGATGTGCGAAAGTAGAAAACTTGGTAGTGAAATTGTATAACATGACTAAAGCATTTGTTTATTAGTCATATGCTTGCAATCATTAGTTGTACCTACCCCTTTATGATCCCTAGTATCCCCCATTGAGCGTTGAATCCTATTTTTTTTAAAAACACATTACATAGCCTAATCTCTTTTGTTCAAGAGGCCTTAAAATTAATCTAATCCAAATAATCCCTAATGTACTTTATTGATAATATGTTGTAATAATCCGTAATCTTGGAGGATGATGACTCGTGCGGTAATACATAGAATGGCAAGTGTGTATCCCTTTTGTTAGATTTAGGATTTGAATTAAAATAATTATATAAAAAATATCATAAATGAGAGTGAAAATGTGAAGAATAATAAGAGGGTGCACACTAATTATAAAGCAAAAGGGAATGGTTGGAAAAAATGCGACTGGAGGCATGACAATGAGGTGAAAGAAGAATTTAAATAAATGAGAGTGAAAATGTGAAGAATAGTAAGAGGGTGCACACTAATTATAAAGGGAAAGGGAATGGTTGGAAAAAATGTGACTGAAGGCATGAAAATGAGGTGAAAAGAAGAATTTAAATAAATGAGAGTGAAAATGTGAAGAATAGTAAGAAGGTGCACACTAATTATAAAGGGAAAGGTAATGATTGAAAAAAGTGTGACCGAAGGCATGACAATGAGGTAAAAAGAAGAATTTAAATAAGATTAGAGAAATATAATTATCTTAAAGTGCATAGGGATAGTAGCTACTATTTTCCAAATAGTTCCCAACATTACAACCATGAAAAGACCTTTTGATCCTATGAATTAATACCTTCTTGAATGAGTAGAACTCTAAGAGCAAGCTTATGGTATACTTTGTGTGTTTGAAACTTTCCTTGGAGAGCTAGTGATTTTATCTGATGAATATGCCACATTGTGATGATACATTTAGGTAATGTGAGAGTGAAGGCACTAACTAAAAGTGATGATATTCAATAGTGATATTTTGGTGTACTAAAGATCTTATGAACATTGCATCACCATGTTGGCCGTGTTTTTAATTGATGAGTCAATTTAAGAATGTTGTGGTTCGGATTGGTAATGTCGTGAGTTAAAAATGCTTGGATGAATGGATTGCATGCATAATTAAAGTGTTTATCTAAATTAAGTGTGTGTGGTCTAGTTAAATTAATAATGGATTGCATTCACAATTAAAGTGTTTATCTAAACTAAGTGTGTGTGGTTTAGATAAATTAACAATGGACAGGCCTAAGTTATACTAGGGAGTGTAAAAGACTGTTTAGGACAAATAAAGTTTTAAATACGGGGTGGTAAACTTGGGAATATTTCTACGTCTTATAGATTAGATTATGTTGAGGACTAATTCATTTATATTCTTTCTTACTTTGAATAAATTATGTCAATGGACTAATGAATGTTATTGATGATTTGCAGGTTGAAATGTTGTTGAATTGAAGGCAATGTATAATGACCCTAATGATCATTTATGATAAATACGCATTGTCTTGCATTTTATAGCATTTCAGTAGTTTCCCCAAGTCATTTATGACTTGCGGAGACCGACAGTTCGGATCTCTGGCGACTCGGTTGAGAAATATCTCAAATTCCCTATTTTAGAGCCTAAATTTAAGTATTCGTTGACCAAAGTCAAC
>JBDJHY010282740.1:0-10180 GCA_039654485.1 Withania somnifera
ATATTTCATAATTATATAGCGATATATATATATATATGTGTGTGTGTGTGTGTGTGTGTGTGTGTGTGTGTGTGTGTGTGTGTATATACATATTGTTGATTTATTGTGCATTAATGGTATGAGAGGATGAGCACATGGCTCCGATATAAGTGCATTGGGGATGGGCAGGTATCACCACTTGATTTTGAGACGAAGAGGCTAAATACATATTTTGATAATGATGATGAATACGCTATTAGCTGAGAAAGTGGAATACTTTATGATAATATAGGTAGTTGGTCTTTTCACTTATTTAGACTCGATATGGTATTGAGCACTCGGTAACACTATTTCTACTTAGTTTAGCCCAGGCTTTACACCTTTGCACTGGGAATTATCAATTGAATAACTAATGCTGGCACTTGAGTTCGACTCAGAATCAGCAATGAATATATAACTGAGACTTAAGTCCGTTGTCGTACGACAGTGAGTACAACTTTTGACACTTGTGGAACTACTGGTTATGGACACATGGTGATACCCAATGTATTGATGATTTTGTTGAGATACAATGATGTATAAGAATACACTGCTTGACGATTTTATTTTTATGAGGCACAAGAAGCAAGATTTTAGATCTTAAGGGCTTTATGACTTTGGATGTGAGGATATAATAATGTTTGATTTGTACGTGGTAACGCACCTTCATGGACCTGCCTCCAAGCTTTCACATGACACGAAGGGGAGGGGGGGTATATGGAGTGTGGAGGCATAATATATGTTGGGAAATTTAGGGTAGCCTTTCATAGGTTCTGCCTACTGGGCCTACGGGTACCGGAGGAGATGTGTACGTAGAATGGTCACTTCATATATTATGTTTACTTTCCGCACTTATTTTCTTCAATATACCCTGGCTGAGATGTGAGGACTGCAGTTAACATTTTTCTTTTGATGTACACTGCACTTCCTTTTGGGGACTTCCCAACGTTTAATTGCTTTACTTTATCATCCGTATTACTGCTTGGTTTTTCCTTATTAGTTACTTTTTTTTAATGTTATGTGGGATTAGTTCCTTACACACTCTTATTCAGTTATTTATCCTTTCACTTGACATTACCGATATACCGACCATGCTCTACTCCTATTTTCTTTGATTCCCATTTGTTGTGTTATATTTCACATATATTATTGCAAGGATACCGGGTACGTTTTCTTTCATTACTTATGATCCTGTTATTTATTACTTATGATCCTGTTACGTGAGTAGCTACCGATATCAGTCTATGTGACACTTGATTCGTATTTGAGTTGCTTGTTTCCCCACAGTGTACTATTTTCTTCTGTGATCGTTTTTCTTGTACTCTGTTAGTTACTTCTCTTATTATTGTTATGTTTGCTCAGTGGGCCCTCGAATCCTACTGGGTACGACTTGCATCGGTGAATTGTTCTCACCTACACTTGCATATGTGCAGATCCGAGTACAGGTTCTCATTTTTTATACAGACAATTGTTCATTCGAATCTTATTCATATCAAGATTTAGGGTGAGCTTGGCATCTGGATTGTTCTTGATTCTCTTCGGACTTATATTTTGTTGATCTCTATTATATTTGACGACGTATTTATACTACACTTACTTCAATTTTATCATTTCTTTATTTAGTGGTTCGCTTGACGGTGTTACCGAATTTTGGATAGCTTATGTTAATCTTTAAGACTTCTGTAAAGTATAATTTTTTCTTGACTTTTGATATAATTCCTCATTTAATGTAGTAGTCCTCCACTTTGGCTCCGAGCTACAGAGTTGGTTCTTCTATTATAGGTATGGTAGGTGCCATCATGATTCGAAAAATTGGGTCATGACAATTGCAATTAGCAGCACCGGATAAAAAGAAGGCCCCATAGCCCAAAAAATTAAACTAAGTATACAAGTGTCGAGCCCTCAACTTAGAGGACTCGTAGTCCGAATTCGAGCTTATGGCGGTAAGGAATCGAAGGGGAAAACGAAGTTTAAAGTAAAAAAGAAAAACATTTTACATTTTTCTAAGAAAACAGTAAGAATGAGAAATTCCATGAAAGACTTTCTCTACAGACTCACACGATCACAAACGTAGCTCCCTACCACTCCCTTCAGCATAAAACACTAAAAACTCAGCTCACAAGGCCAGGTCAAGGCAATAATTAACGGTACAAATGGCTAAAAATGAAGGGGGTTAGCCCCTTTTTATAGGATGCCAGGGCCGCGAGGGCACCCTTTAGCCTGCTGGGGTAACCTTGAAAGGGAGGCTCCCTGTGCACTGGGGCGACCTCGCCAGGGCGACCAAGGGGCTGCTAGTGCGGTTTGGATCTTGCAACTATACTCATCTATGAAACGATTATCCAAAGGTCCTAAAAAGACCATCTTGTGTCCAATTCTAGAAAACAAAAAGTTCATTTTGGGTGGAAAATACACTACGTACTCAACGGGAGGATTAAAATTACCAACTGAGGTTGTTGATGAGTTGTCAAAACACCACTTATTACATCCAACTGCATGGTTAAATTGTGGTTTTTTGTCGTCATTATGTACACCTATAATGTTAGTTTGGTTGGTATTTCAGGTAAATGCATATCTTCAGGAACGACCAAGAAAACGAAGCTAAAATGATAAATGAGAAGAAATTAAGCATCATCGAGGCAGTGGACAAAAGAATTAGGCAAAATGAGTACACAGGAGGAGACGGCGGCCAAGATGCCCTAGACAGTGGAAAACTGCCCTAGACGGCAGTCAGCCCCTCTTCCTCCAGTTTTGGTTCACACACTGACCAAGACGGCGGCCCAACGGCTGTCCGCCATCCCAAACGGCGAAAACATAAGTTGATCGCCGTAGCGGACATTTTAGGGTTACAAAAGGGATTTCTTCAACTTCATTGGAATAATACATGATACCACGGACATAGAGACACACCAACAAGAGCGGATTTGGTCTTAGGCTCTCCACACCTCAACAAAGGGGCACCACACCACCACTACACATTTGGGGTGAAGATTTGGATGACACCATTGACATATTTGTACCCATTTCTTCTTCCCTTGCTTTGTATTGAATATCCTTACTGTGCAGTTGGTCTTTCTTGTATGAATATTGAATATAGTGATATTTCTATATTTATTACATCGGGTCCCTATATGCAGATTATTACGTATATAGGGTCCCTATATGCTTATTCTTTCAGTCCCTATATGCTTATTCTTTCAGTCTATGGCCTGGTTAGCTGGCTTATAAGTTGGTCACTTAACTGGACTGTGTTTCCTTGCCTATGTATTACACACTAGCTATAGAACGTAGTGTGGTTGGGGAGTAGTATCACCTTTGGTGCATATTGTTCATATGCTGACCCTAGAACGTAGGTTAGTTGGGAGGGGATTATACTAGTGATTAGGGCTTAGTAGTTATCCCCTGATTTAGGTTGGTGTATTTAAAGATGATCTAGGTAGGCTAATTATTACGCATTCTACCTAAGATACTGTGCATAATTAGTGTGTGCATGTCCACTAAACCATAGATAGCTAGATATGACTTCGTTGGATAGTTAGCAGCCATATATGATAACACATTAACTAGGAAGATATGATCTTTCTAGGTAGTTAGATTCCTTGTGTGATGATATTTTGTCCTAAATTGGTGCGAGCCTGAGAATAAGCTATATTTGACTGAGCTATGATAGCTCTATTTCCCCGGTATGTGTGTGTAATTATCCCTAATAGGATCTCTTTGGGAAGTTGTGACATATCTGGTACGGTCACTCGCAGATCAAGACCATGGTTTGGATAAGAGAGGTGTACTTTGTGATATAGGGCTTGGCAGCAATCCTATGGATTCTAGTTAGCGGCCTTAGAATTGTTCGGCCTATTGATTGGTTCTATATAGAGAGCATGCATTAAACGCATTAAAGGGTAACTTGACTTTGACAGATTAATAATAGAAAACTGATTTCATATATACTGGTATATTGCACGATTTCCCTCGTGAGTAGTATGGAATAATTTTTTCACACCATCTGAGGCGATTTTCTCACTTTCACTGTGATTTTTGGAATTACCTACATGGAGACATTTAGGTCTTACCGAGATTTGAATATTTCCTACATAAATGGACTTGATTTTCCACTAAGATATGATACACGGGTCGAGCCATAGTTTGGAACTCTGGCCCTAATAACTATACCACTGGTGGGTTTTGTACGAGGATTGCATGTGGGTTCAAGTCCCTCCACGAGCCCTACTGACCCTAGTCACTATGCTTAGGTCATGGAACGCAGCCGAGGGGGAGAGGTATATGGGGGAGTAGTGGTATACAGTTAGAGCCTTTGTGGAGTTAAGAGTTGAGACATAAAGTTGAGAGTCATTTGGTCTCTAGTGGAGGTTAGTGTCATGTCAGTTCTGCAGAGTGCCAGAGTCTATTAAAAAGTAACACTGGGTGTTTTGAGAGGCATATTTATTGAGGATGAGTTTGATTGGTTTTTAGCAGGGGTCGTTGACTATGTGGGACTACGCAATATCATTAGACAGAATGGATAGACATCCCTATAATATATGCTATGAGATATAGAAGAATGTCAGATTTCATCAGAGAATTAGTTTGACCACTTCGTATGATGACTGAGCCCCTTTGAAACATCTTCTGGTAGTAGTGTCCCTTGAAAAGGCTTTTTATGAGATCTATGGGATCAATGATGGGGAAGTTTACTAGGAAACTAGGGCTGGTTGTGATCCATTTTAGGATCTGAGGGATGAGCACCATAGGTGTTTCTTTGTATGTGGAGTGTTTGGACATGAGGCCGTGAATTTCCCCTTTTGTGAGGTTCTTTTGTCACCGCACCCTGGACAGAGTAACTAGAGTTTGGGTTCGGCCCATCTAGTTTTTCCTTTGAGTCTTTCAAATGATTCCAGTGACACCTGGATTGTGATTGAATTGTATAATAGACATTAATATTTCTATGGCAATAGAAAATTCAGTTAGGTTTATCTAGTTAATTTGTTTTGATCTTTTCTTAGTCAGCCGATAGAGGCCCGAGTACTTAGAGTAGTCAGTCTGTCAAGGGAGAATTTGCACGTTTAAGGGGACGTAGTGTCCAAAATAGCTTAGTTGTGGTCCCAGTCAGAGAAGGACCGGGTTATTATAAGTGTGGTGATCTAGACATTGGGCTAGCGGCTGACTACAACGTCGGGCCATTCTGTCGACAGCGATTGTAGCCTCACCTCAGCAGTTGGTTAGGGTAGATAGTGATATTAGCAGTTTTGTATTCTTGTAGAGGGCTTGATTTTTTGGCCAAGGAGTGCCCCGGTTGTGTATGTCTTAATCAGGCTGGTCAGCGAATTCTTCTAGTGATTTACTATTTTGGTGTGGCCTGAGGCAGGGTGTTTTGAGTGAGATACCTTTAAGCTCTAGCAAAGACGCAGTTTTATTTTATTCCTTTCTTAGTATTCTTATGTTGACTTGGGTGTGACTCCGACTTATTTCTTGCTTATTTTATTTGCGCTAGCTTGAGTAATCTCACCCTTGTTGATGTGGTATTATAGACTGGGTTTAGGCTTTGTTTTATCCCTTTGATGTTGTGTCCCTCTGTTATGTTTTCTTTGGTGGAAATTGGATTGTGATTCCTATTGGCAAGTTGAGTCTTGTCTTTAGCCTAGGGAGGTGCCTGTGAGTTTTTGTGATGTTGTGGTCCTATGATTTGAGGTTCGAGTTCCCTTGTTACTTGGACCTTATTGTACCCCAGCTGCAATTTGAACACCCTTACATTGTCCTACCCTGAGTGGTGGTTTGTGCTTGTAAACTCCCTTTTTACCTTGTGTATGAGGAGGGAACCTTTTTAGTGGTGGATATTAGTGAGGGATTTGAGTTGTATAGCTAGTTTAGCATGTAGACATTGTGAGGTAGAGAAGTTAGGCCTTTTGTACTGGGTGGCCTTAGTGATTTTTTTAGGCATAGGCAAGTTACCTTTTTCTCCCTAAATACGGGAGTGATATACTGTGATTATACCTTAGTCGTGATCAATGTATCTGGGCAAGTTGATAGGGGTCCTTAGGACTTTACCGATTGAGATCTGTCTTATATTCAGGTCAGTTGGTTAGTCCTTGGGGGAAGAGGTGTACCTGTTAGCATTGTGGATCCAAAGTTTCTTCATTCTTACAGGTAGATGCCCCGTTATCCTATAATGAACTTGCCCGAGAGCTATTTGATAACTCTAGATTGTGACCCATGTTATCTTTGGCTTCCATCTATTGGTTCTAGAGGACCATAGTGAGAAATTTTTGTGAGTAAATGACTCACTTCTTTTGTTAGTTCCATTTAGTTCTTGATTAGTTTCCAAAGAGCTACCCATTTACTTTACCCATGTCAGGTTTAAATGGGGTCAGCTATTGTATCTTAGGTTCCCTCAGTTGTGGTGTATTATAGTTGGTATTTGTACCCACAGGAATGTAATTATGTTAATAGGTAGAAATATTTTTTTAGTGGTGGATCGAGGTTGTGGTATCAAAGACGATTTCATATATCGGGTTATGTGAGGCATTTTCAATCTTAGTCAGTTAATGTGGTCATGCAGGATTGATTCGGTGAATGGATATGGATGTGGTTTCTACTATGATTTTCTTTAGATGGACTAGCAATCAGTTATTCCAAGTTGTAACCTAGTTTTTTATTGTGTTCTTTGTATGAAAGTTGGGATGCTTCCAGGTTCTAAGTTAGGTGCACCTAACCTTATAAAGCTGCTAGTAGTTAGAGTTCATCCCTATTCTCGGTTTGCGATGATCACTTGTTTTTGGTATTTATCTTTTGGATGACACAATGGCTTGGTTTATTATGTTGTGTTGTTATGAGATGACGATAGATGAGCTTACAATCTTTATTTAAGGATTACTACCGTATGTGCGTAATATTACAGAGTACCTTGGGGTGATCATTTTCTTGTGTTTCAGATGTCTTTTCAGGTTGATTCCTGGTTGATTTCAGGTTGATAAGTTGATTTTAATGACCAGAGTTCATATAGTTACCTTAGTTTTAGTTCAAAGAAAAGAGTAGGGTTTTCTTTACAAGAAAGGTCAGCACCATTTATGGTACCTGATATTGTTGATTGCTGGTTGTCTCGAGTTGCCTTTTTGTGATGTCGTTAGTCTATTATACCCGAGGAACCCATAGTTTTAGGGACTCTTTTGCAGGGTTTCATTAGTTTTGGTAGTATGTTTTGATAGGTATTGGTCTTTCTGATAGTACGTTTGGATAAGTACGAGTCGATTATTTAGATATTTCAGGATTGTGTCTTTAGTTTTGGTAATGGCCGAGGTTGAAGTTTGGTTATGATAAAAGCTTTATATGACAGAAGTTTCTATTCCAGTGTTAGATGGTGCCATTACAGGTTAGTTCTTAATGCTTGAACGACCGGATGGTAAGGTTCGAGCACCATATCTAGGTGTGTATTATAGCGACTCCTTATTGTAGAATGGAAGTGGGAGCATATTATCATTGATTTTTCTTCTAGACCCCCCACCCTTATACTTCTAGAGTTTATGATTGTACAGGACTCATCGTGGATCAATTGACCAAACATGCTCATTTTTAACCGACTTTATCTTCATAGAATATCGAGAGATTCTTTGTATGTTAGAGAGATTCTTCATCTTCATGGGGTGCTAGACTCTACTATATCAAACAGGGGTACATAGTTTACTCTATGATTCTGAGGACTTTGCAACATGATATGTGTATAACGATAGCTTTGAGTGCGGCTTTTCGCCTATAGACAGATGGACATTTAGGTACTTCAAAATATGGTTCTGGGCTTGTAGTTTGATCTTAGTGGTAGCTGGGATTAACATTTGGCTTTACCAAAATTCTCCTATGATGACAATTATCATTCTATAATCCAGATAGTATCATTTGAGGCTTTGTGTGGTATGCGTTAAAGATTAGAGATTGGTGGGTACATTAGTATTGAGATTCAACCTCAAACTTTTGATCAATTTGATTTGCTATAAAGAGATTCAAACTCACGGGTTGGACTTCAAATAGTATAGAGTAGACAGAGCGGCCACACAGATTCTAGACTTTACTTCTTGAGGTTAGTACTAGGGACTTGATGAATGCAAGCACAATTAGGGCTATCTGAGATCACAGAGTAGATCAACAGGGTTGCTTACGAATTGGCCTACCTTTTGATTCAGTAGTGGTACACCCTACTCCATCTACATCTCCGTTCCTTATTGTTATATATACCATATTCTTACCGTACATTCTATTATGAGTCATCTTGATTGGATGGTTGGTTAGTTTGTGTAGAACACCTTGATGCAGTTGTTGATGGAAGAATCATAGGAATGTTACATTCTTATTATTTTGTATTTCGGGTACTCCTTTATTATAGAATTTCACATACAAAAGTTTCTTTAGTGGTGGATAATGTATTTGATTACCGCTCTCTCTCTATGTATTTAGAGTGTTCTCATAACTTCCCTAAGTCATTTGTGACCTTCTGGGATTGGTAGGTTAGTTCCTGATAGTTTTATGGTTTAGATTTCTTTAAACACTATTACTTTGGAACTTAATTAGCTTATTGTAATGACTGTCATGGTCATTTATGATAAATATGTGATGTTTTGCATTGTAAAATGTTTTGGTAGTTACCCCAAGCTATTTATGACTTGCTGGGACCGATAGTTTGAATCCCTTGCAACTCAGTCAAGAAATATCTCAAACTGCTAGTTTTAGAGGTTGAAACTAAGTACTCATTAACCAAAGTCAACTTTCCTTCAAGATGAGCTCATAATCAAATTCTGAAGTTTCGTCAGCTCCAAAATGCCAAAAAAGTCAAGATTGACCTTAAGTTCATGTTTTGGAGTTTTCATTTGCAATCTATGTCAAATTCTGGATTTTAGTTAAGTTTAAGGCCTAAAGTGGAGCTTGGGTGGCATTTTGATGTTCGGAGTGTCGGATTGGGAATATGACACTTCTGTCGGCTCCAGGATGATGATTTTAGGCTAGGAAAGGTGTTGGTGTTTCTAGTAGTATGAACATTGTGATTTTGAGTACCCTTGTGGAGAAGTGCATTTTTGGCTATCTTTGGTCATTTTCCATAAACAACCTCGGATGGCCATTTGGATGATTTCATTAAATCTGGAATGTCATTTCTATGTTGTTTTCATATTTGGTTTGTTGAAATTGGACCCGGGAAATTCAATTTAGTCCCCTCAGAGTTTACAACTTGTGCTACTGTGCAACTACAGGCATAGACCGCCCAGGCGAGGAGGGGTCACTCTTGCGGAGGCCGCCCCAGCTGACCTCGCCCCAGTAGAATTTGCAGCAATTTTATTTAACCTACAGCCCTTCACTTCCTCCATTTAAAGACCCAAAACACGATTTTTCTCTCAAAAACAAAGGCATAAACCTATGGTAAACCATTATAATATTGAATATTAAGTTCCCAAATGATTCCTTACATCGTCCCTACTTCTGGTAAGTCCTTCTCCTTTAATTCATAAATTCTTGGCTTCTTCCATTGATAAAACCCAATTGCTGAAATTGATAAGATCATGCCATAATCTGTTTATTATCTATTAATTATTTGTTATTTGAATATACATTGCTTCTAGTATCAATTATACATCAAAATTCCAACATTTAATCCATAAACAATGAATCTTTGACCCCGTTAGGGTCAAATCTGTTCGGGCTATTTTGAAACCCTTTCCACACTTGAATTATGTTCAATTTTTTAGCACGGGTTCCTGATGACATTGGGGACCTCGTAGTGAATTTTACTTTCCGTTCTAGCAAGCGGGCCCCGCAAGCCTTGTTTTAGGCCCAAAATTTGGCCCAATCCAGAATTTAGTATAAATTATACCGTTTGGATCATATTAACATATAGAATATTTTGATGCAAGTTTTAGATTATTAGGAGACCATTTGATATCAATCAGGGTGCTATTCGCGAACTTGTAGTGCTTTATTGTCGAACGACAAGTAGGCTCCATGGGGCTATCTCTGGGGTTATAACTTTAATAATTGTACTAAATAGAATCCGTGGGTTGGTTAGATAGGTTTTATAGTAACCTTGTACCATTTTTTCGTCCATCCCATGTTGATATTTATATGTTGGCATCCGGTTGATACGGTGCCTGTGACCTAGAGTTTGACTAGATATACCTGTGCAGGGCATAGGATG
>JBDJHY010282761.1:0-10180 GCA_039654485.1 Withania somnifera
GACTTGTTTGACATATTAGTGGGATTAAGCATATCATCATCATGAAACTAGTTTTTATGCTTTGATTTCTACTGTTTTATGGTCAAGAGCCCACTCACTGATTTTTGAAATCTTGCATGGCCTTGTGGGCCCATTTTCAGTATTATAGATTAAAATAAGAATAAAATGATGATTCACTATTTTTTTGATGATAAGTGAGAAAATACAAATGTAATCATTGTTTTGGATATACTACTAGATTCGGTGATGCTCAAGATCTAGACCTTGATGATTTATACTAGTTTTAGTCTCATTGATGCCCGAGAAATCCTATTGAGAGTGCACTAAGTTAGACTCGGTGATTCCCAAGTGTTCATTCATACGTTGATATTTAGAGATTATGGTTTTAGTGATGAGTTTTGATTAGTATACGATGATGCCCACCATGAACCTTGCCAATTCGGGCTAGTATGCGACCGAAGGAGGGGGTATACAAGGGAATAAAGGTATACAGGGGAAGCTATTCCATAGGTCCTGCCTGCTGGACCTACGGGTATCGGAGGAGGTACGTACATACTTTCTTTTAGAAATTTATCGTATCATTATTCATATTACCTCCTTGATTATTGTTTGCTGGTAGTACTCTACCATAGTATGGGATGCTAGAGGGTTTGTATTCACTAGTTTGTATTTCTTTGTAGTACGAGATGCCATTAGGATCTTATTTTTAACTCATTACATTTCTGACTCAATGTTATGAACTGAGTTTATATTTGCTAGGTTTCCTCTCATGCCTCCTTTATTATTATACTTGTTGTGCTTGGCTCTCCTTTCTATTACCATTATTTGAGGTTAGCAGTATACTGCCATTTTTATTATTTATTGTATATCTTATTAGCTGAGCATAGATTCAGGTACGTTCTTTCCTTTGTTTTCCTAGATCCTTATTATTGTGGCTAGTTATCTAGGATATTTACCTATCTTTATCTTGCTAGCTAGTTTCTCTATATGTTATTTTCATTTGACTTTTGTGACTTTCTTTCTTTATCTATCTATTTACTACCTTTATTTCTTATATGAGCCCAGTCGTCCTATAATACCTACTGGGATCTCATTGATTCGGTACCCATTATACACTTCTACATCTTTTGGTATAGACCCAAGCACGAGTGGTCCATGCTGATTTTTATTTCATGTTGAGATTCTGTTGTTGAGGTAGATGATGGATACTAGAATCCGTAGATTATGTTGTACCTTTTCTTATATCTCCTTTTGTTATCTGCATTGAACATAGATATTGTATTTTATTTCAGATTTGTACTCTTATTTGTGGCTCATGTATCAGATATCGGGTTTTGGGGATGTTGTTGCATTAACTTAGACTTCCTTTTATCTTGGTCCATTATATTATAGCTTATCTTCTACTTTTGGTTTTGTATTCATGCTTTTTGGGCAGTTCTCCTACGGAGGAATCTAGGTTCCCTCATGACCTGAGAAATCAGGTTATGACATCACTAATCTTTTTCTTCCCCTTAACTTTTGGTAAGATTTCTCTTTCAATTCATGCTTTCATGGTCAAATTTCTTTTTTCTCCATCCATTTGGTGATTCTTTGTGAATCTTTTGTAGTGGGGCTTTACAATTGAGCTGGATTAGCATTTGGGATTATGTTTTCTCATTGAATATTAGTAAGATCTCACTCTAATTTCATCCCAAAATTCAAAAATTTCTTCAACCTTGTTCTTCAATTTGTTGATTTATTTTATCTTGTTCTTAGCTCTGTTTGAGCCTAAATTTTATGTATGGGTTTCCTATGACACGAAAAATATTGTTTACCCTTTTGTTTGGAGTTTCAGGTCCATAAGCCCGTAGGCTCGTTTTGACTTGAATTTTGACCCCAACTATAATTATAGCTTTATGGGTATTATTTAACTCATTAACATGTATATTATTATTTTTCTAGTTTCTTGATCATTCAGTTTTATTGGAGTATTTTTGGAGTTGTTGGAGATGGGTGTGTTACCTTTTTCCAATATTTGCGAGCATATCTTTGAACGACAGGTAGGCTATGGATTACGAATATTAGACTTTGATTAAAAGGGAAAAAATATTACTAATTAGTATCTTTGGGTTAGTACCTTTGACCTTGTCCTCTTCTTTAGTCCGGTTCTTGATTTTTATTTTCGTATTGATTATGATTATAGTTTACCTTATGACACTGAGTAGTTTCATTAACTTAAGAACATAAATGGTGGGATTATTGGGAAGGTCCGCAAGTCCCAAACTTTGATGACTATTTGTGTATTAGTGAGTACGAGCCTGTGCACGGCCGTAGGACCATATGTGATTTATTGATTGTATTGTGATTGTGCATATCATCACATGAAATATGGATTTTTATGCATTAGTTTCTACTATTTGATAGACGAGGTCCTATTATCATTTTAAATCCTTGCATGGCCTTGAGGGTCATTTTCGAATATTGATAACTTGTACTACTATAAGATTTTACTAATGAAAGTTAACCGTAGAGATTTTGATATTACTGGCTAATACTGATATGAAAGTGGTTCATAAAATGGATTCTTTATTTCAAAAGGGTTATTTCATGGTTTTCTTAAATTTTTTTGTCCCAGTTGTTGATTGGGCACTCGGTACTTGCATTTTTCTAACTTATTTTAGTCTAGACCTTAAATTTAGCACCAGGTACTATGACCTTTCTAGAACTTATAGCTTTGTACTGATGTCATATGCTTAATATTAGCCATTACCTATTTTTACCCCGAACATAGTTGGGCAAGGATATTGAGTTTGACTGGTTTTAGACCCAGTGACATTTGGTCACATGCATTGAGACTGAGATATTACAATTATGAGATTCTAGTGATTTTTATTTAGGTGTGGGTTTTTATTTAGTTATCCTTTCTTTTTCTTTCCCTTTTATTGAGGTTACTAGTACACCACCCTTATTTATTTATTTACTTGATTATCTGTTGCAAGGACTTTGGTATGCTCTCACTTTTTTATCCGAGTCCTTTTATTACTATTCTTATCTAGCTCTATTATCTGTTTCTTATTTCTTCTATTTACTTGTAGTTAAACTTACTTGCCTATACGTATAGTCTTTGACTTATATGTATTATTGCCTATATTATTTGCTATTTACTGATTTTATTCTTATATGGGCGTAGTCGGTGCAGATGATACCTACTGGGTACCCAATTGCTTTAGCAGTTTGGTACTCAAACTACACTCTGCATCTTCCTGCAGATACGAGTACGAGTGAGCGACATTGATTTATGAATTCGATCTGATAATCTAATCCTAATATAGAGGGTGATCTTAGGCATCCAGATCTGACTTTATATTTCCCTTTAGTCTATTTATTATTTCTCCTGTACTCCAAAAGCAAATGATGTATTTATAGTGGGTCATGTACTAGATACTAGATTTTGGGTGTTGCTTTATTTCATTAAACTTCCGCTTGTCTCTTAACTCTTTTTTTTATATCCTATCTTCCACTTTAGTCATATTCTATCTTATGTATTTGTTGGGTTGTTTGCTTACAGTGGGATGAAGGTGCCCTCATGACCTAAGAATTTGGGTTGTGAAAAATTGGTATTAGAGCTCTAGGCTCATTAGTATCGTTAGTATATAAGCTAGTGCCTGGTAGAGTCTTGTGGATCGGGTACATTACGTCCACATCCTATCTTTGGGAGGTTATAGTCCTTTTTTGGAACATGTTAAGGTTTTACTCTCTAACTCGCCTTTACAACTCTAGGTGTCGTAGCGCACAATGACTGAAAAGTCATTATTTCTTGCTGCTTGCAGGATTGAAAGTCTCTCTTTGACATCATTAGGAAATTATTCTCTATTCATCTTCATATAAAACGTGTATCCTGGTTGGAATCTTAAAACCTCCTTTGTTCTATTCACTCTTCTATAAATGACAAATTCAAAGTCATCGGCTACAGAAATAGATGGAAAGCCTACCGTACCTCCATTCATAGCATCTGTTGGGAGTCGACCTAGAGGTTGATCCCAAGGTCAAGGCTGTCCCTGTACTACGACCCCTGTGAGGTTGCTGCAACTATCAGAGCTTCATAGGATCAACCCAAGCTTGTTCTGATTCAATAGCCACCTAGGGTCCATACATCAATTTATGTTCCTCCTGAGACAACACTAATGGGGTTTATTGCTACACCACTCCTTTAGGAGATACTTCTTGGGATTTTGATTTCACTCATTGGTGTACCATATGAAGGGATATCACTGGGTAATTGAAGCACTTCTCAGGTAAGGGGTGAGTTTAGAGGTCTACAATAAGGTTCCATTTCTGTTCTTTAGTATGAGGCTAGATTCCATGAGTTGATTGGGAATAATTTTATGTTTTCTCTTTAGAGCATTAGAGGGATCAACAATTTGTCAATTGCCTGATCTTTCCACTTTATCTATCATTAGAGCTTTGCATAGAAACATGCCATTATTTTACTCAGGTTGTTGGCCATATGAGGTTTATAGAGAGTTTATGTTAGGAAGCATATAGAGGAAATGGCCAAAGGGCTAGTATGTGGATAATTATAGTGATGCTATGTTAGGGGTAGGGTTCATCCCGCACAGTCAGTTTTGACAGTTCTATAAACTTTGGATGAGGTTTAGCATAGTCTTGGTGAGCAGAGTTTTGGTCATACTGAGTGTGGTACTTCTTCTAGAGGAGTAGACCATGGTGGTCGTATAGGTTCATAGATCATCTCGTCGGGCTATATTGGATGTGCCATGTTATGTGTATGGAGTTATGGGCTATATTTTTTTAGATTGCTCCCAGTGAGGACAGTTTAACCATTAGTTCATTCAGTTTAGAGTCTTCTTAAGGAAGCATTGCTACTGGTCAAAGGTAGTGCTTAAAATGGTGGGTTAGGCGGTCAAGGTGTGACGTCTAGTAGTAGTGGTTCTGATCAGCTTCATGTTTTCCTGATCAGAATAGAGACAGAGACCTTAGTCACTATAATTTCAGGTTTGATTTATCAATTTGTTATTGGACATCCCTAGATTTACTTGGATTTTATATTTGGTTCTCCTTTATATCTACTTAATTTTTTCTCTCCTTATTGAGTTTTGATTTTATGTGGCCTTATTTGGCTTCTATGCTTACATGCTCCTCTATTCTATTTAATTGTTTTACCCTATGATGAGATTAGCTTTGGATCTTCAAGTTATGTTGCTATTTGTTTCTAACCTAATACTTGATCTCTTAGTAGTGAATTTCGATGTTAGATCCCATTTGGTAGTTATTGAGGAGCTTGATTCTAAGTTTGTCTTTTTGATAATTTGGATTGATTATAGTGATCATGGGGCATGGTCGATTACCATTTCTTTAGGCATTCTTAGACTATTGTGTTAGGGATATTACCTTAAATATGCCTGAAGTCCTCCCATTTGCATGGCAGGTTTCTTTATCCATGCATCATTTGGGATCTCTTTTGCCTTAGGGAAGGGAAGTTGGTCGCATGTTTGTGTTAGGCTCATTTAGCTTTTAGTTGTGATGTTTGTTTTGATGTTTCATCCCTTGTTTTCTTTTATGTTCTATTATTTGTTGTCGAGTTTTCCTATCAGACCTACCTGATCCTCCATCTGAGCGAGATATTGATTTTTGGTTATTGAGATAGATTTGGAACCAAGCCCATATTCATTCCTTTTTGTCGTCTGACTTTTAATGAGTTGAGAGAACTCATGGTTTACTTTGGATCCTATTATGTGGTTACAGATACTTGTGGTGATTCTTTGCATATGAGTTTCCCCTCATAGATGATTCTTTAGTAGTGGATCAATGGTGTCAATCCTAACATTGATTTTCTCGAATTTTGGTGTGCTAGCGGGACCAGATCATTCCTCATATGGTCACTTATCTATGATCGGTAGTCGGGTTAGTATGTCAAGTTTGTGCTAGAGCAAGGGTTATATATCGAGATGAGTCATTCAACTCACTTTGTATTGATAGATCAGGGCACAACAAAAGTCTGATTAGTATTGCGAGGTTTGGGGAGTTTTGTGGTTTGGACTGGAATTATTTCTTCATATGAGGTTTGTGAACGGATACACTTAATTTTATGATTCTATGAGCTTATCAAAGTGCCCTCTTTGGTTTAAAAACATTATCTGCTAGTATTCTTCAGAAGGGTGTTCTTTTCACTGATTGGTTAAGTACGAGGTAAACGGGTTATGGATCCAGGTTGTGTAGTTCTCTATTATGGCATTGACTTACATAGTATAAGACCTACATATTTTGGTTGTTTATGGTACAAGTTTATTGGTGTATTTGTGTTTCACAAAAACAAATGAGTATTTACATTAAGAAGGGTTCACCATTTGTTTTATCTATGATTCATTTCCAATTTAGGAGATTGTGATTTGAGGTAGTGAAGTGAGTTGGGATCATCATTTCCTTCAATTTTGGATTACTCTTGTGTTTTGATACTCCATATTTTTTCTTCGGATTGGTTCATCCATGGTGTTTTGCTATGAGATGGATAGAAGTTAGTTAGGAGTTAAGCACAAATATTGATCTACTCATTTCAAAATCTAGCCCATAAGCCTACTTCTCGATAGCATCAGATGTATCCTTCATGTAGCATATGAGCTTGTGTGTTAACAAATGTCATGGATGTAGAATAAGAAGGTACTCTTTAACCTGGGCCTATTCTTCTTAGAATTCGGTCCACAAAATCCATTAGTTGATAGCTTCGAATGTAACCTTCCTACCGCAGATGGATTTGAATATTAGGAATTGAGGTGAGTGATGATGAAATCCCTTCATGAGCCTATTATACAACTAGTGGGAAATTCCCATGAGTTGTAAGTGAATCACCTAGGGAGACCTACCCTTGGGATATGGAGTGAGACAGTTATTTCACCTTTTCCATCCATATGAGGGTTTGGATTGTTTTGTATTGGGGTCTACAACAAATCTTCCAAAAAAAGATCAGGTTACTTCAGCCCATGTAGCAAGTTTTCCATTACTTTGAGGATTTTCTACTTCTACTTTTCCATTGATAAATTGAGTTAGTTGGGTTGGTTCTATCGATTTAGTTCCTTTATACCGAGTAGATGGTTCAGGTTGACTTTGAGAGATAGATTGGTTATACGTAATGTTGCCTTCTATTATAGTAGACTCTAGGTACTTGGTTCACTTATCAATTTCAAAGTTATGCTACATGATATGGTCGGGTTTTTGGAAAATCGGTGTCAAATTATAATCTTGCTAGGACTTGTTTAGGGTATGGGTTACTTTTAGTATATTAGGGTTCCATTATTTGAGGTAGGTTACCATACATTTTTTTGAGATTTCTAACGGATCGTATGATGGTTTTGAATCTAGGCCCCGGATAGTAAGTTGGTTGAGTGATTTCCAAATTTGGACTCTATTAACATGACATTTGATTTGGTTCCTATTTTCTAAATCGGTTGGGAGTTTTTTCCTGCTCCTTTTTCCTGCTCCTTCTTTAGTTAACACTATGACATTTTTTCAAATGTGTTTAAGGTGTTTTGGGTATAATTTTTTCAGCTTTGATGGTGGATTTAGCATTAATGTGAAAGCTTGTAATCTTGTCAATTAGTAGATTTTTGAGTTTCTGGCAGTGGAGGTTCCATAGAAGTGTCCCCTTGCCTTGAGAGACTTTTAAGATGCTATGCAGGTTTGATGTGGTCTATGTTATCCTATCTCGGAGTTCAATTCTTTTGCTTCCTCCTTTCTTAGGACTTTCAGGGACGAAAGTCTTTTGAGTGGTGGATGTTGTAATGATCCTTCTGGTCAATTTCACATTTTTCATTCTATCTTGTGTCTTAAAGATTTTCCTTAGACGCCATAAGTTTATGTATGATTTAGCAGGACCAGTGGTTCAATTCTTAGGTCGTTCATTTGCGTGTTATGTCTATTTTCTTGCTTTAAATTTAAACTCTTTATATCGTTGATTCCGATTAGTATTCTTTGAAAACAAGCTCATAATTAGATTTTGACAGTTTCTTTAGCTCTGGAAGATGGATTTTTGTCCAGATGGAACCTTCGATTGGGTTCAAGAGATTTCGGTGGGATCTATCTAGTTTGATGAGATAATAGTTAGCGGGGAGCTAAAATTTTGAATTTGGATGACTTTTATGATTAAAGACTCAAATTGAAAATTCGACCGGGCCATTAGCTCCAAAATAGTTAGTTAGAGTGTTAGTATAGTTCCCGGGTGTGTACGTCTTAATTTGAGTGTTCGTTTGGAACTTTTAAGTATCTGAAAAGGTTTTTTTGGTCATATCTCAGTAAAACTATCTCCTATGCCAATTTTGTTGATTCCATTGAGTTTTCAATATGTTTACACTCAAACGCATACATGGAATGTATATTTTGTATCCTGAACGATTTCTAGGGCCTATTTGAAAATCTCAACTGTGCAGACAAGCACGATCGCACTACCTGGGCGCTGATGGCACTGGGAAATGCTGCCCTTCAGCGACAATAGTGCTTCCAATGCGTTGGCCTGCACCCCAGCACTATAAATAATTATTTCTTGAATTTTTTGTCATTTTTCTTGTAATTTCTTTATTCCCCTTCCAGTTTGAGCTAAATTTTCTTTTGGGAATCATATTTTAGAGCTTGGAAGTTAGATTTGAGCACCAATTTTTTTCTTCCTCTTAACTTTTTTGTAAAATTTCTCCTTCAATTCAACCTTTCATGGTGGAATTTCTCTTTTTATCCATTTGGTGATTCTTTGTGAACCTTTTGTAGTGGGGTTTCATATTTGAGCCTGGATTAGCAATTGAGATTATTCTCATCATCTTTTCTTCGATTTATTGATAAATTTGACTCTACTTTTATTGAATTTCATCTCCAAATTTCAAAATTTCTTCAACCATATTTTTCACTTTATTGATTGATTCTAGCTTCTTCTTAGATCCGTTTGAGCTCAAATTTTGGGTATGAGTTCCCTAAGTTGTGAAAAATATTTTGGTACCCTTTGCTCAGAGTTTCGTGTTTGTGTGCCCATAGGCCCATTTTGACTCAAATTTTAACCCGACTATAATTATAGCTTTGTGCACATAAATTAACTCGTATTAACATGTAGATTATTATTTTTCTTATTTTGTGATTGTTCAAGTTCGTTGGAGCATTTTTGGAGCTGTTAGAGCTATCTGCGCTCCCTTCTTATGGTATTTGCGAGCATATCTTCGGATGACAAGTAGAAAATTAGTACTAATTATCATCCTTAGGTTGGGAACATTAGGTTGGTACCCTTGCTGCTTCTTTAGTTCGATTCTCGATTTTTGTTTCGGTATTGTATTTTGATTATAGTTTACCTTGTGACCCTGTGTGGTCTTCATTGACCCTTTCACATAGATGGTGGGATTACTGGGAGGGTCTATGAGTCTCGTACTTGGATAACTATTCATTATGTGTTGTAGTGATTTCGAGCCCGTGTAGGGCCTGCAGGACCATCTGTGATCCATTGATTGTGATTATGCATGTCATCATCATGAAATATGGATTTGTATGGATTAGTTTATACTATTTGATGGCTAAGGGACCAATATCATTAATTTTGAAACCTTCCATGGTGTTGAAGGACTTTTTTTTAATATTGATGACTGACACTACTATGATATTTTGATAATAAAAGTTGATCATAGAGATTTTAGTATTACTGAAACTAGTTTATAAAACAGATTCTTCATTTAAAAGGGGTTGTTTCATGGTTTTCTTAAATTTTTTTAGTCCCAATCGTCGCATGGGCAACTAATAGTCTTATTTTTCTAACTTTTTTAGTCCAAACGTTAAACTTGGAATCAGGTACTATGACCTTGTTAGCACTTATAGCTTCATCCCGATGTCGGACACTAAGTATTATCCATTAGCTATTTTTAGTCCCAGATAGGGAATGGATATTGAGTTATGACTGGTTTTAGACCTAGTGATGGTCGAACACATGCATTGAGACTGAGCTATTATAGCTATGAGATTATGGTTATGAGATCACCAAAGAGTATATGGGGAAGACATCTATGGGCCCTACGCATCTGAGTTGCAGCCCGTCGAGGGGTTCCGTGTAGATGACTCTCATGGGCCCTACCTTTGGGAGCTAACAACACCCAAACTACACTTCCTTTTGAAGCATAAGTGGTTATTTGTCAAATATAAAGCCCAACAAAGGTTGGGGTAGATC
>JBDJHY010282772.1:0-10180 GCA_039654485.1 Withania somnifera
TAAAGATTATTTTGTTCTTATCCTGGCCTTGCCGCGTGGTGACCACAGAGCATATTGTTATTGTGTTCTTATCTTGACCTTGCTGCTGGCGACCACAGACATTATTGATTATGGTGTTCTTATCCCGACCTTGCCGTATGGAGACCACAGACCATATTAGGTGCTGTTCACTTATCCTAGCTATGCTGCATGGTGACCATAAACCTTATTTACTATTATGAGCCATTTTATGCTAAATGATGTGAGCTTAATTCTTAGATGATGGCCTTTGGCCGATCCTAGTCTTTGATTCATCCTCGTTAATTGTCTTCTATTTTTACACCACGATCATGCACTCTTACACTTGTGACATCAAGCGGTTGGAGCACATGCGTGTCCTTAGGATTTTGTAACCTTGTATTCACAGATAACTAACTAATGTTGGAAGTTTTATCGTCTTAATAACTAATGAATCTAGAGGATTTTCTTACCTATTCTTACACATATGCACGACCACCATGTGGTATGGCACTATTTTCAAGTATAATGAGAAAAGGAGATTCTTCAACAATCACAAATGAAACATTGTTACTTTGATTGGTACTTTTGGCACTATTAAGTGAGACCCCCCTCCCCCAAGACTGTTATTGGTGGGGGAAGAGACCCCTAGTATGAGATGAAATCTTTCAGGGTTTACATTCCAATTCCCCCATCACTCATTCTCGCATTGTTTGTTCTTGCTAGGCTTAAAGGAGGAGTCACGACCAGTTTTGTTTTTATTGTTTATGCCTATTGACGAGATAGGGCTCCAAGTAGGTTTTGTATGTTTATTTCCTGATCTTTATTTAGTTAAATCTCTTTTTACGCCTTATTACATGTGGTGTGTTATAGTCATATTGGTTTTGTCACCCAGTGGGAGTCCAGGTATGTTCCTTTAATTTCAAATCCAGGCTATAGAGATAGTTGACTATTCTCCTTGTACGATAATCGTGTTTAGGTTATTATTTAGTTACTGTGCTCATTTCCTGCCAGTAGTGGTGTTCTCCAGCTTTTACTACCTTTTTCCGTACCCATAATTAGTTTATTACTATTTTCTTACTATTATTGACCCGCTTTACATTCCTTGCCATTTCTTACTTGTACTTTATTTTTTCCCGGGTGGCCAAGATGCCTACTGGGTACGTGTGTTGGTAGTCATGGTGCACTTATGTACTATTTTTATTTTGAAAATATCTTTATGGGTTATCGGAGATGCCGAGGTCATGATGGGTAGATACTATTGATTTTCAAAGACTATGGTGAGCTTTGACATGCGAGATGATCATGGCTTCCATGATGTTATCCTACTTTATTTTTGCTCATAGCAGGCCCTGTGTAGTACTTCTTCTGTAGGGGCTATATTTGTATATATTTATATGTTGGTTACTTTGTTAGTATCTCCACATGCTATTGAAACCAGGTTTTGTATGTTGTATATGTTTCTTTATTCTTTCGTTATTGTATGTATTTGAGTATGTCTTTACCTGGCTTGTTGATTATGAATGTCTATGGCCTATTGTGAGAAGCTTCGGGTTGTAGGGATAATCTTGTCTACAAGAGGGTTGTAGATGCCATCATGACCCAAATTTTTGGTCATGACACATAGCATAGTGATAATGCTCAAATTACACCTCGCACTGAAGTATAAGAAATCCTTGTTCACATATAGAACCTAACTAGGTTGGGTTTGATCCCACAGATGGTATCGGAAGTATGCCAGTAGCAGTAATTATTAGTTAGTGTTTAATTCTAGAAATAAACATAATGCTAACATGGGATTTTTGTGTAAGAAATTATTCTCTGCTATTGTTGATAATTATTGAATAGTTCAAGTGTTTTATTAATCTAGGTTTATGCTCACAAAGATACAACAAGCCTTTAGATTGAAATCTTATACAGTTGTGCGATCTCTCCTAGATTTAGAGTTATATATAAGGCCAACTCTATTTATCTTAGTGTTTCTCAAACTATAATCCTAGATAAATCTCTTATACACCAGGTTAGTGTTGCGAAGGAGTGCTTATCCTTATTGTGTTAACTCGAGACGATTAATCTTGCTACATCAACAACCATTAGACGAGGGTTAATGCCTCGAATTTGTTAGCATAATCTCAACAACAAGTTTCAAGTACAGGGTTAGTGCTAGTTAAATTAGGTGGGTTCTAGTATTTGCAACCATTAAAATCAATTTATTACATAGAGATTATGTTCATACATTTAAATAGATGCAACAACCATATATAAATTACAACCCTAATGTAGTTTCACCATGGATCCCACAACCCTAGGGTTAGGGGTTAGCCTTTCATCGATATCAACATACAATAATGAAATGATAAATTAGTGAATAACATAAAATAGGAATAAACTTCCAATTGATTGCCGAATGATGATCAATGAAATCCACACTCGTGTTTTCTAGAAAATATAGGTATCAAAACCATAAATTTACTAGTATTAAATCTTTAGTCAAAATATCCTTATAAAAATTCACTAATTCTGCTATTTATAGAGTATGGTCTAAATGAAATATCAAAAACCTTGACTGGGCCGCTGCTCAGCTTTGGGCAAATTAACAGACGAACTACCTGGTGACCGTCAGACCTTCTGGTGTTTTTTCTGTCATTTTCCTTATACATTGGACTTTATGTCAGGCTAGAGACTTGGGCGAATCACATCCAAACAGATGAAATATTTGTTTGAGCCGCATGGTTAATGGTCTTATCCATTAGTGTATAGGTTGGGCAATGGATTCAGGTGAATCATTTGTTGCTAGAAGAACCTCTTACTCCATCATTTTTCTCCTCCTACTCCATCATTTTTCTTTGTCTTGTTGTCCATTACCATTCCTTTTGGGGTATAGGTTGAGACGAGCCGTCTGGTAACAGGAAAAACATCTCTTAATCATGAAAAACTTTCCCTTTTCTATAAAATTGCTCCAAAACTTCCTCATATCGACTTAGCCCTATAAATACCATTAAAGCTTAAAATAAACTATTGTTACTCAAGAACATGATTAATTTCCTAGGTTTTAAGTGTGATATGTGATGTAATATACCGTCATGTCAACACCCTCAACCTAAAACATTTTCTTGTCATTTAGCAACAACAAAACCTATACATATTAAACACTTAAAATGCGTTAATAGATACCTCATCTCAGCACAATTACTCATCGGCATCATGTTGTATTGGCTAACCATATCTATTCACACTTCAAATTTTTCGAGTGAAATGTTGAAGGACCTATCACAAGCCTTGTATCCCCTAGACTACAACATTAACTTATTCACAATTGATCAAAGTATCAACTTGCTCTCAACCCAAAGACGTCCCACACATAATGAGATTTATTTACATTGGGACTGGAAAAGTATCATCTCACACTCAAAAAGAAACCTAATTGTATAAACAATAGCCATAGGCTTGCCCTTATCAATTACTACTTAGTTTTAGTAGGATAAACTGAATCATGCAGAACTTTGTTCGGCTTATAATGTCGGTGTGTATTGGTAGGGCATGATTTGGGAACATAATGATTAAATCAGTTTGTCTCGTTACCCTCCTTTTCCTCTTCCATTATTTTTTCTTTACACTCTTCTTTTCTTAACACTTGGCCTCGAGCCGCTTTTTTGTACAACTCGAATTTCTCCCCCTTTCTCTCTTTTTATTTGTATACTCTTTACACACAATGTTATGCATAATAATATATATGTCTATTTATGTGCTTTTCATTTCTTTTCCTTCTATGAGATAGCTTAATGGTAGCCACCTCAACCTAAATTCAAACTTAAGTTGAAGACACATTACTCACTACCGGACCAGGACCAAGAAGACTGATTATCACGTATTATTTTTTGGTGTTTCTACCTATCCACCCTAGATTAGATTATAATGCCTAAATTTAGGTTCATAATAGCCAAAAGAGAATCAGGGCCATAACAACGACTTCTCATTTTTATTCTTTTCTTCAAGGGGTAATTCAACAGTTGGTTTCAAAAGGATATTAAGGGGTTCAACTTGGAAAATAAACACTTTTTTGATGAATCCTTTAAGGCTTTAGTGAATTATCAAAGAAGGCTTAGGATCATCTTCATATTAGCCTACTTTCTACTTAGTTAAAATATGAAGCGGGCGAGTACTAGATATTATATACATATAAAAGATTATACAAAATTACTCTCTCACACTTGCAAGTAGACACCAATTTCAATTACTTGTTAAGAAAATTGTTCATGGAATACAAACACAATCAATAACACACTTACTATATGATAGTTTAGAATGAAATACAATCAATACTTGATAGAAGCCAATAAAATATCTTAATGCTGAAATTTTCTTATATACATGAGTATCAATGTATAATGGAATACATCAAAATAAATTAATAAAATACATTAAAATAAACCTAACATGCCAGTTCTCCTACATAGCATGCCTGAGGGAAACGATTCTTGCAACAATAACCCTTAGACGCACAAAACAAATAAAATACAAGTACACCCCCTCCGACACATAAATGGTGCATTATCCCCAATGCATGACATATAAAGTGTACCATAAACTGATGGCTTATGCCAAATCCTATGCCGCGGGAATAACCTCAGATAGTTATTCCGCAGTTGTGCTCGCTGCTCTGTTTGACTCCTCAATAGTAGTAGGTGCCCTGCTGGTATGTTTAGACTCCATCGACATAGTGCAAGTTGAGGCACCTATTGATAGTGATCTCCGTCTATCCTCATCGGTCAAAAAACTGTCCTTCGACGACCGCAATGCCTCTTCCAAGTCTTCCTTCTCATGGAGGCTACTCTGCTTCCTCTTTTTCTTTTTTTTCCTAGATTCCTCTGGCTTCTAAGTACCTTCCATCACTACCTTTCCCTTCGATTGTATCTCAGCCAAAATCAATATCCGGTCCTTATTTATAGACTCGATAGGAACCTATGGTGTTGGGTCCATTGGATGGTAGCCCTACTGTAATGCTAAAAATTTGAAACATAGTTGCTCCGGCTTGACCTGAAATCTAGCCCATTTAAATGGGATCATAAGTCAAAGGCACTCATTCATGCGCTCATAGATGTTATCGATCCTATCCTATATTGTGTCGTACAACTTTAAAGGTGCCTTGATTTTGCAATCCATTACTAGCTCAACCTCTACCGATAACACCTACAACTGAGTCTTATTTCATCTTACCCTTTTGACAAGGCATAAAAAGTTTGCAGGGGTAAAATCTAATAGAGACAGCGGGGTACGATATGCAGAATAACTGGGTGGTAGGCCCTATGGCCTAGAGGAACTAGAATACCTTTGCATGAAAGGGACATAAGTTGTATCTTTTGAGTCAGTGCATATCTGATTGTCTGATCCAGTTCTAGCAATAGACCTAGTCCCATCCTTTTTCCTTTTAACCTATAGCTAAAAGATACCTTTTGACCTCTCTACATCATACATCTTGAGGGATTCAGTAGCCACATCAATGCTTGGTAGGATTGGTACCTTGTCCTGCTGATAAAGTTTAGTGATTAGACAAGGGTATGAGTAAGCCGTACCTTTGAGTATAGCTCACATCCATAGTTCTTCGGCGATCAAGCAGCCAAAGTTTAATTTGTATTTGGAGACTAGGAAGGCCACCAATTCCATATCCGCATTAGTTAATTTATCATCCCGTGTTGGTTTTAGCCTTATCCGAGCAACTGCACACCACTCCATATTGTAGGCCTTTAATAACCTCTTGATTATCGGGTAGTCGAGCAAGTGATTTGTTACTATCCGAACTTCTTTTGTGATGATCCTCCAGTATTATCCTTTTGCATTTGTAATCAACCCTTCAGCAACGACTTATCCAAGGCAGGAAAAACCTATCGAGAATTATCTCAAAATTTTAGATTTTTACTTTAGATGACTTGATATATCTCTCTCTGCAAGTTAGCACTGGGGCTTTGGCTGGTGTGTGGTTAGAGCTTGTTGCACTGCTGCTGCTACTACTGATTCCGACCTTAGAGAAAATCCTTGACTCATATATCAACTCCCCATCAAATGATGTTGTCGAAAATGGGGTATGTCTAGAAGGTGTAGTAGACTTGTGGGTCTAGCAAGTCTGTTGCAGGTCACCCTCTGTTCAGTGCTAGAAACTTAAGCCCTTAGCCATCGGGTGATGCCACTGTGTTGGCCTATGCCTCTTTGTTGTGGTGGTTTGGGTTCCATGTGTACGTGGATGAATATCAAAAGTTAGTAAATACATCGATGAAATACTACAAAGCAACTATAAATAGGGTTATACAGTCAAAATAGGACCATCTTAGACTGTACAGTCCGTCTTATCTACCGTATGTTTTTAGATGAAGCAGTAGATAAGTCATCTCAGTGTAGAAGACTCATTTGGCATGCTGTTTATTATCCCTAAAATGGAATTATCTTATGCAGTGCATTTTTGAATGGGCGATAGGAGTAGGTGTTTCATCCCTAAGGAGATGATTCGCCTAATTCTCCACCTAGTCATGACCCATCTGTAGGAAGCCAAAGTCCACCAATAGTTATTAATCCATACCAGTTCAAGAATAATTTCTAGGAAATTATACATATCAATTATTCAACTTGTAAACCCAACTCTATCCCCATATAGTAATTTAAACAAGAATCCCTAGTTCCTGCTACTATTGCTAAAATGCGAGCGGTGGGTTACTCAAAATTCACCTAATGCTTAACCTTAGGAATAAACAATCAAAACTTATCAAGTAATATCAATCAAACATGAAATCTTACCAACTCATCTAGTGACAGTCACAGCTTAATAACAACCTTAGGTTAATAACTTATTGGATTCTTAGTAAAAAGTGAAGAACAAGGTGCCCAATCAAGTGTTTTATTGTGGAGGATTGTGAATGAAACATGAAGGTTGATATTCTGCTTGTAGAGGAGGGAAAACATGTGTTTAAAGGAGGAGTTCAAGCGTGAAATGGAATGAGGGAACCCGATTGGTCGTGGGTTTAATACCCTACTATATCGAGTGGATTGGATCAGATCGATGCATTAAAAGGCCTGACCCAGTTTCCATTAAAATGTGCCAGAGACAGAAATTTTAGCAAAATATGTTACCACAGATGTTCCACCTATTCCTTTCGTATGTTGCCCCCTATCATGTAAATTCTCAGTAAGATGGTTGGACTAGGCAATTCATCTAGTACAAAACTAATCCCCAGTATTCCATTTGGTAGGATTAGTACTCCTTTAAATCCCTCTCCCCATGCACTAACACTTGGCATTGAAGATTAATCCTTAAACAATATAATAAATAATTATTGATAAACTAAAAATAGAAAGAATAGAAAATAATGGGGAATAGAAATTTGAGTTGCCTCTAAATAGAGCTTGATTTAACGTTGCGACATAACAGTTTTCTCCAAGTCCTTATACTTTATCCTTGTTGGGAATATGCACAGTTTTACTGAGCAATGTTCCAATCTTCTTTTAGTTTAATGATACAGGTAGTTGCCCCAATTGAAACTACAGGTTCCTAACCGAGGCTGAGTGAGAGTCAACCATCTAATCAATGTTTGAAACCTTAGTATTTATCTATTATAGGTTCTCTTCATACAATTCCACTTTGGTGGTAACTTTTGCCAACATCTTTTCTATTCAGGAGGTGTTCACCTACCTCTCTCATTATCGCAGAGGCACATATACACTACTTTGCTTCTTATTGGAAACCTCCTTATTTTTCCAATCACTTAGATATCGGTTATGATAGTCTCTTTTGTCATTAAAATAGTCTCGGTTGTATTCCAACCTTGGGTTTCCTTTTGTAAAACCACTGGTTCTGGAGGTAGTTGGCCTCCTCACTTAAGTCAAAATTGTTCTCGATACATGGTCCTTTTTAATAGGAGAGGACAACTTTGACTTTACATTAACCATTCCTGAGCAATTATTTAGAAATAAAAATAATTTGTGTCTTGAGGTGCGACATATTCTAGTATCTCACTTTCTCTCTTCAGTGTTAGTCTACCAACATATTTTTATTCTAGGCCCCACCAGATATTTCAAACTCTCTAGTGTTCCATCCTCTCATGTTTCTCATTGCCGTGTCAAACTCTTAGGAAACCTAAACATAAGTGTGTGATATGTAGGACCATATGTGTAATGACCCACTAGGTCATTTATGATAAATATGCGACGACTTTTATCTTAGAGCATTTTAATAGTTTCCCTAAGTCATTTATGACTTGCTGGGACCGACAGTTCGGATCCTTGGCAACTCGGTTGAGAAATATCTCAAATTTCCTATTTTACAGCCTAAAATTAAGTATTCATTGACCAAAGTCAACTTTCCTTCAAGATGACCTCGAAATAAAATTTCAAAAGTTTTGTTAGCTCCAGAATGTCAAACAAAGTCAAAATTGACTTTAAGTTTGTGTTTTGGAGGTTTCATTTTTAAGTTATGCGAATTTGTTTAAGTTTTAGCCTAAAAGTGGAGCTTGTTTGGAAAATCGATGTTCAGAGTGTCGTATTGGAATTCTGATGCTTCCAATAGCTCTGTAATGATGAATTTAGGCTAGGTGAGGTATTGGTTTAATTTTCTTGCTTGTCGTTGCAAATTCGAGGTGTTGGTGGAGAATGCGCCTTTAGGCCCTTTTGGTTTGAGGGTTCATCTTTAGTAAACGACCTCTTATGCAATTTTCATCGATTCCATTGATTTTGAAAATGTTTTCCACTCAGAAATCATATAAGGTTTGTCAAATTTGGACTCCATTTCAATCTCGAGACCCCATTTAAGTTTTCTAAAAAATATACAGCCAAGTGTCCATCACGATAAGATGCACGACGTGCTAATTATTGTGATGAGCCACTGTTTCACTTGGAAGTTCATCACGATAAGGAGCACGACGTGATCCATATTCTGATTCCTTAATTCTTTTCCAAAAATCAGTATTTAACTCGTTTTGACCCCCAAATTCTTCTATTAATCAAAACATTTCATCCCACTCGTTTTTAGAGCTCAAAACTCTCCCCATACTTGATTCAAAGGCTACAGAAGAGATTATCGATCTTCTTCATCATGTATACACATAATTGGTACGTTTCTTCTTCCTTCTTCCTTCTTTTCCTTCTTCTTCTTCTTCTTCTTCTTCTTCATTAGTTTCTAATTTCTTTCTCCATTAATGGCTATGAACTAGGGTTGAAGAAATCATTCCGTAACTTGATTTCTTTTATTTATTTCTTCGTTCTTTGTATGTATGTTGTTCCTAGAGTCACTATCTCATCTGAATTCTAGTGTGGTTATTGTTTTTATCGAATCTTCAAACCCCATTTACCTAATTCTTTGTGGGTTGATTTGAAGCTCTTTCGTTGCTCTTCTTGAGCTCAAATTTCGGGTATGGTTTCTTGGCAACATTGGGAATCCTGTGGTGAATTTTGTTTCTGGTTTCCGCAAGCATGCCCTACAAGCCCCTTTTAGGCCCGATTTTAGACCCGATTCAAAATTCATTTTAAATTGTATCGTTGGACTCATGTTGACTTGTGGAATTCATTGGCGCAAGTTTCAGATTGATTGGAGCACATTTGACATCAGTCGGAGTTTAATTTGTGGATTTTTGCAAAGCTTTGTCGTTGGACGACAGGTAGGTTTCATGGGCTAATTCTAGGTTTATAGCTTTATTAGTTGTACTGAATTGCTTCGTTGGGATGGGTAGCTAAGTGTATAATATCCCCATGCCTTTATTTCGTCCGTTGATTGTTGATATGTTTATGTTGATACCTGTTTGATACGGGACCGGGACTTAATATTTATTACAGTTGCCTGTGCAGGGCATATGTTATGTTACAACATGATACTTATGTGGAATATGCTTATATATTACTGCTTCTCTATGCATTCATGACACGGAGAGACCGAGCCTAAGGCTCCGATGAGAGTGTACCGAGACTTATTCATATACATGTTTTTATTACTAAATGCTAGGACTTGAGACGGTCTTCGATACGACAGTGAGTACAGTGCTGGCACTTGAGAGCGTCTCCGATACGGCAGTGAGTACAACTTTTTGACACACAGAGGTTGTTTATAATATTGTGGACCATAGGTGATACTACCTTACTCTCACTTTCAGATTTCTGTCGGCGTTGTACGCCTTGATCGTGATGTGATATGTGATATGTGGAACAG
>JBDJHY010282783.1:0-10180 GCA_039654485.1 Withania somnifera
GCTTCGGCTATGGACTACGGGGTTTGGTTCTCCTACTTGGGTATAGTAGGTGCCATCATGACTTGAGAAATCGGGTCATGACAGCAAATGCAATGGAAGCCCTCTAACGTGAGTCGTATCAGCGTAATAACAAGAGGCAACAACACCAGAGAAGTAATAGTGGGTCCGTTTTTGGGGACATGGTCAATTCATCAGGCATAGGGCCAATCTAAAAAGCCTGTGTAGGCGTCATTACAGGTTTCATCTCGATCTTCTACACAGTATTCACGAGGGGTAGGATCATCACTTTGGGTAGTCAGATGGCTTCTGGTAGAAGATCCTGATAGAATCGGCCATCTGGGTCGTGTTATGAGTGTGGCATAATGGGCCATTATGCTAGAATATGTCCACATAGTGGCATTATTCATCTGGCTCCTCAGTCTGCACAACCATTGAAATCAGTTCCTCTGCCAGCTAGAGGTGGGGTACAGAGGGGTTATAGAAGTGGTGGGCAGTGTGGTAGGGCAGTAGTCGCAGTAGTGGTTGTCCTAGTGGTGACGTCCAGTTTTATGCTATTCCTATATGACCTGAGTTTGTGGTCTCATAAGTTGTGATTACAGGTTTGATTTCTTTTGACCCTAGGTCTACTTGTTCCTATTTGTCATCCTATTTTGCACCTAATTTGGGTTGCCCAGTGATGTGATGTCTATATCTATGCATGTTGCCACCCCTGTAGGGGATTCTTTAATAGTGGATTTGGAGGATTAGACACACGGACTGACTTAATATTGGTAGATATGGTGGACTTTGATATTATTTTGGGTATGGATTGGTTGTCCCTTTATCGTGTGGTTTTGGATTGTTATTCCAAGATCATTACCTTAGCAATACTAGGTTTATCTCCGATTGTATGGTAGGGTTCTAGCATTCGCACACCGATAAGATTTATTTCTTACCTTCAGGCTAGGAGGTTAGTAGGGAGAAGGCGTTTGGCATACTTAGCATATGTTCGTGATATTTAGGGTGACACTCCTACTTCTAAGTCTATTCCTATTGTTTCAGATTTCCTTAATGTATTCTCAACAGACCTACCAGGCCTACCACCAGAACACGATATCGATTTTTCTATTGACTTAGAGTCAGTCACAAAGCCCATTTCTATTACACCGTATTGTATGGCTCCTGCAGAGTAAAAAGAGTTGAAGGTTCAACCCAGGATTTATTAGATAAAGTCTTTGTCCATTCCAGTGTGTTATCTCAGGGTGCACCAGTTCTATTTGTGAAGAAGAAGGATGGTACTATGAGAATGTGCACTAATTATCAGCAGCTGAATAAAGTTACTATGAAAAATAGATATCCTATACCAAGAATTGATAACTTATTTGATTAGCTTCGGGGAGAAGCAGTGTTCTCTAAAATTAATTTGAGGTTTGGTTACCATTAGTTGTGGATTTAGACAAAAGATATACCTAAGACAATGTTCAGGACCTATTATGGTCATTATGAGTTTTGGTTATGTCCTTTGGGTTGACCAATGCTCCTGTACCTTTTATGGGCTTGTTCATGATTGTGTTTATCGATGACATCTTGGTGTATTTGCAATGTAAATCCGATCATGAGCAGCACTTGAGTTTGATCCTCAAAATACTGAGAGTACACTGGTTTTATGCCAAGTTCCCAAAGCGTGTGTTTTGGTTGGAGTCCATTGCATTTTTGGGATATGTAGTGTCCAAGGATGGAATTAAAGTTGATCTAGCAAAGATTCAATTTTTGAGATTCGTAGTTTTATGGGTTTGGATAGATATTATTGGCGCTTTATGGAAGGATTTTCATCGATTGCATTGCCTTTGACTAAATTGACCAAGAAGGATGTTGTTGTTCAGTGGTTTAAAGATTGTGAATTGAGTTTTTTGAAGCTCGAGGACTTGTTGACTTCAGCACCAGTTTTGACCTTACCAGTGGAGGGTTAGGGATTCTCCATGTATTGTGATGCTTCTGGTATTGGTTTGGGTTGTGTTCCAATGCAACAAGGTTGAGTGATTGTATATGCTTTGAGGCAGTTGAAGGTTCATGAGCGTAACTACCCTACTTATGACTTAGTATTGGCGGTGATAGTGTTTGCAATTAAGATCTAAAGGCATTATTTGTACAGGGTCCAATGTAAGATCTTTGCTAACTTTCGTAGTCTTCAGTACATTATGAACCAGAATGAGTTAAATTCAAGATAGAGAAGGTGGATTGAGCTATTGAAAGACTATGACATTTTTATTCTATGTCACCCGAGAAAGGCAAACATTAAGGCGGATGCCTTGAGCCAGAAAGTGCTCAGCATAGGTAGCCTAGCAGCCTTGCTAGTTTTTGAGAGGCCATTGGCAGTGGAAATTCAATCACTGGATAGTAGGTTGGTTAGACTTGGTCTTTTAAAACCCAAGCGAGTTTTAGCATATGTCGAGGCCTGATCTGCCTAAATAGATCATATTCTGCAGCGTCAATTTGAGGATAAGCATCCTTCATAACCAGGTATTAGCTAGAGAGGTCAAAGGCTTCTATTAACTCAGATTGTGTGCTTCGGTCTGATAGTTGCATTTATGTGCCTCAGGTTGGTGAGTTAGTACATTTGATCTTATGTGAGGTTCACAATTCTAGGTATTCTATTCAGCTTACTGAATCCAAGATGTATCGCAATTTATGAAAGTTGTATTGGTGGAGTGGGATGAAGAGGGATATTGCAGAATATGTGTTTAAGTGTTTAAACTATCAACAAGTTAAGTAGAGCATCGGCCACCAGGTGGTTTGATGCAGAGACTCCCTATTTCAGCTTGTAAATAGGAACGGGTGACTATAGACTTTGTTTTTGGGTTTTGTTGGACTAACAGAGGTTTTGATACAATTTGGTTCATTGTTGACAGGCTAACCAAGTCAGCACACTTCATTCCTACTCATTCATCTTATAATGCTGAGCTTTTGGCTTAAATCTACATTTGTGAGGTGGTTAGATTATATGGTGCTCCTGTATCTACCACTTCTAATAGAGGCACCTTGTTCACTTCATAGTTTTGAAGGTCCTTGAAGTTCTTTGTAATGTTGTAAAGTTTACTTAACTCTTTGGGAGGTTTTGTAATGTTCCTCACCAACGTTCAGTGAGACATGGGTATCGAGGTTCATTTGAGCATGATATTTTATCCATAAACCCACAGTCAATCCGAACGGACTATTCAGGTGTTGTAGGACATGTTGAGGGCTTGTGTGATAGAATTTGGTGGTTCTTGGGATCAGCACCTACCATTGGCTGAGTTCTCTTACAATAATAGCTATCATTCCAGCATTGAGATGGCACTATCTGAGGCATAATATTGTAGGCGGTGTAGATCACCTATCAGGTGGTTTGATGGTTTTGAGACCAGAGTACATTCTTTAGAATTGTTGCATGATTTTCTTGATCAGGTTCGGTTGATACAGGACATATTGAAGGCAGTGCAGGGTAGGTAGAAGAGCTACGCTGATCATAGGATTCATGCCTTAGATTTTGGAGTTGGTAATAGAGTGTTTTTGTGGATATCTCTTATGCACGGTGTGATGAAGTTCGGTAGGTGGGTCAAGCTTAGTCCCAAGTATATTGGGCCATAAAAGATTTTGGAGAGAGTTGGTGATGTTGCCTAATGGTTGGCCTTACCTCCTATGATTTTAGTTGTTCATCTAGTAATTCATGTTTTGATGTTGTGGCGGCATATCCCTGATGAGTCTCAAGTCGTTCGAGAGGATTCAGTGCAGCTAGATAAGGATTTATCCTTTGTTGAGGAGCCTGTGAAAACTTTGGTTGTGGATGTAAGAAAATTGAGGCCCAGGGAGATTCCAGTAGTTAGGGTGCAGTGGAGGCACCATTCGGTCGAGGAAGCTACTTGGGAGATTGAGAGTGAGATGCAAAACAAATTTCCATAACTATTTTAAGGCATAACTAATACATTCTCTTTCCATTTATTTAATTCTTTTACTTGACTTTCGGGGATGAAAGTCCTTTTAGTAATGAATGTTGTAATGATCCTCATGGTCATTTATGATTAATACACGATGTTTCGCATTCTAGAGTGTTTCAGTAGTTTCCCCAAGACACTTATGACTTGCTGGGACCGATAGTTCAGATCCCTAGCGGCTCGGTTGAGAAATATCTCATATTGCCTTTTTTAGAGCCTTCACAGTGCCAAACACAGTCAAGATTGACCTTAAGTTTATGTCTTAGAGTTTTCATTTGCAATTTATGCCAATTTGTTGATTTTAGTTAAGTTTAAGGCCTAAAGTGGAGCTTGGGTTGTATTTTAGTGTTCAGAGTGTCAGATCGGAATTCTGACGCTTTTGTCAGCTCCAAAATGGTGAAATTAGACTAGTAAGAGCATTGGTCTTTCTGTTGGTGTGCGTGGAGTAATATTGAATGCATTGGTGAAATTAGACTAGAAAGAGTATTGGTGTCTAAAGGTCATTTTGCTTAACCAACCTCGGATGACCGTTTTGACGATTCCATTGGAGACATCCATGTTGCTTACATATTTGTTTTGTTGAAATTGGTCTCAAAAAACTCATTCTAGACCCATCGGAGTTCTTGATTTCAGCTGGTGTGAAATTGCAGGCACAAACTGCCTCTACGAAGGGGGGTCGCGCTTATGATGTCACCTCTATGAAGGTGGTATCGCGCCAGCAGCTTTGCTAGTATGGCCAAGGCTCTACCTTGTGCATATTTTCTCACCCAGTGACCCCTAAAGGCACACCAACGGTTTTAGCAAAAGTTATAAATAGCTGCAACTCCTTCATCCATCAAAAAACCAAATTTTTGTTTTTTTCTCCTAATTTCTAAGACATAAACATAAGGAAAACCCTTTCAATCTTGAAGATAAAATTCCCAAAAGGTTCCTTGCATCGTCCCTACCTTCGGTAAGTTCTTTTTCGCTTTAATTCGTAAATTTCTAGGGTTCCTCCATTAATGACCCCAATTGATGAAGTTAATAAAATCATTTCATAATTTGTATATTATTTCATAATTCTTTGTTTCCCGAGTATATTTTTCTTCTAGTATCATTAATACATCAGAATTGCAATGTCAAATCCATCAAAATTACATCTTTGTCCCCGTTATAGTCAAATCTTCCTAGGTTATTTTGAAGCCCTTCCCGCACTTGAATAGTGCTCAATTTTGAAGCACCAATGTCGGTAGCCCCGTAGCAAAGTTTATTTTCAGTTCCTGCGAGTGGGCCTCGTAATCCTGATTTAGGTCCGATTTTAGGGCCAGTCCAAAACTTAGCATAAATTATACTGTTAGAGTTGTATTAATAAATTCCCAATCAATTAACAAAGAGAAATCAATTTAAAATCCTTAAATGGAAGACTCTTAGTTAATTAAAATAAAGAAGTTATGAAAAAACCAAGGGAATCCACCCCTAATCACTCACCTACAATTATGTTATATAAGAATCACTACATTACTCTAAAATACTAAGAATTATAAGATTTCAAGCATTAGAAATTTCAATTCATCAGTTTCTGAATGATAAAATAAGAAGACCAACAAGTTATACTAAACAAGTTTGCATGTATTACACTTGGTCTTAAAAGTGAGCCAATATGTCAAAATAGCCCTCCAAGTTTTGGAAAAGACAAATTGACCCTCAAACTTCTGGGTCATCCACTTCTTCCATTCCTTGAGTTCCATCGAACTCTTATCTAATACAAAAGCCTCCCGCACATTGTAAACCACTAATTGGGGCTTGTACAAGGTCCCTCTTGCATCATTCTTCCAAATGGTAGCTTGCAAGACTTTTAGCTCCTTGGCTTGGCTCCTCATGAATGGACTTGAGGTTCTATCCATCCTCATGAGGATTGATCCTGGAATTTGTAAGATCACCTGCAATACAAAGAGATAAATTTGTTATATTAAACACATCATGAACATTATATTCACCTTGGAAGTCAATATTATATGCATTGTCTTTGATGCGTTGGAGCACTTTAAATATGTCGATCTTAATCTTAGCTTTTCTTTGTGATCTTGTGGGAACCTCTCCTTGTAGAAGTGTACCCATAACCAATCACCTGATTGAAAAACCATCTTCCTTGTGCCTTCATTCTTCTTCTTTGACACCTTAGCATTGGTTCTCAATTTCTTTTTTTTTTTACCTTGGAGTGAACCTTCAACATTTCTGTTGGTCCTCTTTTTTTCATATAAACTTATCACAACTGCACTAGACAACGTCGTTAGTGTAAAGGTCAACAAGGGATTAAAACCATAACAAGCTTCAAAAGTATTCATGTCACTAGAGGAATGATATGACCTCTTGTAATCAAATTCAACCAATTGTAACCATTCTTCCAAAGAAGTTGGGTTTCCCCTAATAACACGTGAAAGCATATTCCCAAGCATTCGATTCACTACCTCGATTTAGCATATATTTGACGGTGACATGAAGTAGAGAATAGAATCTTGGTGACAAGAACACCCTATAGACTTTTCCAAAAGTAACTAAGGATTTTGGGGTCCCTATCACTAACTACGGTTTTTGGTACCACATGTAACTTAAGCACATTGTAAACAAATGAAGAAGCCATATAAGGAGCATCATCAACTTTATAAAAAAGAATAAAATGTGATATCTTACAAAACCGATCTACTACTACCACAAAAATACTATCATGACCCTTTTTTTTATAAGGAGTCCCAACGCAAAATCCATGAAAATATCTATCCATGGGCCACTAGAAGTATAAAGGGAAGTGTACGTACCTTGTGGCCGAGTTGTAGATTTTGCTTTTTTGTATTGTATGCATTGCATACAAATTCACACCATATCATGCCTCATCTTGGTCCAGTAAAATTGCTCTATAAGTATGTTAAGAGTCTTGGAAGCTTCAAAGTGACCCATCATGCCGCCACTATGAGCTTCTTTGAAAAAATATTCCTACCATGAACTCTTTAAAAGGCACACCCTCCCATCCTTAAACACACACCCATCAAGTAATTGAAACCTATCAACTCGGTGTCCTTGACTAATCTCTTCAAATGGTTCTTTGAATTAGAACATAGAGGATGGAATTCCTTTATTCTCTCAAACCCAATCAACTTGGACATTAAGTATTGACCAACACAAACCTTCGAGAAAGCTCATCTGCTACCACATTATTTTTTCCTTGTTGTAATTGATTACATAAAGAAAGGTCTTAATAAACTCGACCCACTTAGAATGCCTCTTGTTCAACTTTGATTTCCCCTTGACGTTCCATAAGGACTCATGATCCATCCTTATTCACAAACTCCTTATGCCATAGGTAGTGTTTCCAATGAGACAACACCCGCACAATAACATACAACTCCTTATCATATGTGGAATAATTTAAGGAAGACTCCTTTAATTTTTTACTAAAATAGGCCAAGGTTTTGCCTTCTTACATCAAGATACCACCAATACCAACCTATGAAGCTTCATAGTCCACTTCAAACATTTTCTCAAAGATGAACATAACATGGACTTTAAAGCGTTGAAATCCTTGTCTTGCTCTTCTCCCTAATAAAGGGGAAATCTTTCTTGATCAACCTGGTTAATGGAGATGCAATGGTGCTAATGTTTTTGACAACTGCTAGTAAGACCTTTCCAACCCATGGAAGCTATGAACTTCGATAATATTTATGGGGATCAGACAAGATTTGATGGCCTTAATATTTTCCTCATCTACTACCACATCATTTGTACTCACAATGAACCCAGGGAACATCACATTCTCAATGCTGAAGGAATACTTTTTGAAGTTAGTATATATTTTCTCCTTTAATAAGATATCAATTATGTGCCTCAATTGGTAGACATGTTTTTCCATGGATTTACTATACACTAGTATATCATTGAAATAAACAACAACACACTTGTTGATCAATGCCTTCAAAACATGATTCATTAACCACATAAATGTACTAGGGGAATTGGTCAAGCCAAAAGGCATGGCAATCCACTCATACAAGCCAAACTTCTTCTTGAAGGTCAATTCCATTCATCACCCAAAATCATTCATCTTTGATGATATCCACTTCGAAGGTCAATTTTGGAGAAGATGCTTGACCCTCCAAGCTCATCTAACATGTCATCTAACTGAGGAATAGGATGTCGATATTTGATAGTAATGTTACTGACCTCCGACAATCAATGCACATCCTCCAAGTGTCATACATTTTAAGAAGAAGGATCGCGGGAATGGCACAAGGAATAGGACTCTCTATGATTAATCTCTTTTCAAGAATCTCTTGTACTTTCGTTTGGAGCTCTTGGGTTTCTTCAGGGTTTCTTCTATAACCGGCCTAATGGGAATTTGAGATCCCAGAATGAAATCAATTTGGTATTCAATTCCTCTCAATGATGGTAATACAATAGGCATTTCCTTTGAAAATAAAGCTTCATAGTCCTACAAAAAAGAAGAAACAGTACTAGGAAAAGTGTTAGTATCTTGGTTAGTATGCAACAATAATTGTGTGTTTACAAGGAACACTAGAAAGATCCCCTCATCAACCTATTTCAAGAACTTATTTGGTTTTTTCCACCATGCACACCTTCTTTTCCTTAGATAATCCTTGACTCTTGGGATTCTCACTCCCTTCACCCACCTTTATCATCTTGGTCCTCTCTCAGAGTTCCTTCATGATTAGGTAGTCTTCACTTACTTGATAGGGAGTCAATGGTGTAACTACATATTTTTGACACTCAAATACAATGGATTACTTGTTGGCCCTCCCTTGGTAGGTGACGTCCCTATGAAATTGAAATGGCATCCCAAGCAATAGATAACAATCTAACATTGGGACAATATCAAATATGAGCTCATCCTGGTATTTACCAATGCTAAACCCAAGACTTAATTTCTTGAGGACCTTTATTTCACCACTATCATTAAGTGATTTTAGCCTATAAGGACAAGGATGCTTCCTCGTGAGAAGTTTAAAATATTCAATTAAGGCTTGGCTCACAATGTTAGTGCAACTTCCGCTATTAATTATCAATTTACATACCTAATTCATGACCTTGCACCTAGCATGAAACAAACTTTCCCGTTGATCATGTTTTTCTTTGGTTAGGGCTCCAATGATCCATATCACTACACAAGAAAATTTACATTCAATGGTAAGTGATATTCCTCTTTATATATCAAGGTACTTAGCCTTCTCATCAATCCATCAAAATTAGGCTTCCCTTCTTCCATCGTTTCTTCACCACCCAAAAATTCCTTCTCTCCCTCACTCTCATTCTCCTCACCCTTTCCCCTATCAGTGTACTCATATTTTCTATTTGTTTGGCACCCCTCTCAAAAGTCCATAATTTCCCTCCAATTAGAAAACTCACTAAAAATGTGCCTTCATCCTTGACACCGGACACATTGAATAGTAGAGAACCTAGGAAAGTTATTCTTAGAAGCACCACTTTCCCAGGGTTTAAAGTATCCCTTGGGTTTGAAGTCTCCTTTGGAGTAATCTTTAGCTTGAACCCCATTTCCTCTAATCTTAGACATGTCTTGGAATGAAAAATATTTCAAGTTGTCACTTCCCTTCCCCCAAGAGGTCAAAGTGCTCTTGGATTTATAAGATTTTTCCTTCTTCAAATCCGACTCAATAGTGGTAGACTCATGAAGGAAACATTAAAGTTTTCATAGTGTTTAAGCCTCATGGCTTTGGAAATGTCACTCCATAACCCATTGGTAAAATATATCACCGTATGTTGCATTGGTTCCTCCAACTTTGCCTTCATCCACAAACTTTCGAACTCATTATAATAATCTTCAAGACTCTTTGAACCTTGCCAAAGTGCATACACCGTTTTGATAATGTCCCCATGATAATTATATGGTACATATCTTTCTTCTATTAGCTCCACAATCTCTGGCCACATAGGTAACACATAGTCATGGTCCTTCACATGCTCTCTTATTTATGCTTCCTACCAAGTCGAGGCATATCCATAGAGTTGAGTTATTGCATAATTGGACTTCATTGCCTCTGATACATTGTCAGTGAGAAAGATCCTTTCAGTTTAGATCTTCCATTCTAATAAGTTCCTCTGGATCACTTCATCCTTTGAAAGTTGGAAGTGTTAGCTTAATGGTGTTAATACCTCATTCCAGATCTCCTCTTTCAACTTTCCTTTATCCCTTTCCACTATTTGGTTATACCATGTGCCTAATC
>JBDJHY010282794.1:0-19663 GCA_039654485.1 Withania somnifera
TAATAATTACAAAGAAACTTATATAAAACATTTATATATACAAAAACTTAAATAATTGAAATGAAAAAGTTTAACTCCCAAAAAAAATTAATTTTCAAATCCTCGGCAACAAAGCCAAAAACTTGTGCATCTAAATGCACACACAAGTGTACGTGATCATACAAGTAATATAGTGGCTCTTGCGAGCCGGATGTCAAACCCACATGGGCTTGTAAGAACTGTTTAACTGGATTAAACTAATCCTAATTATTATTTAAGCGGAGAGTTTGCAGAGGTATATTTGGGATTGTAATTAAACTAAGAATGATAAAATTAACTAGTAGACAATTAATCTAGAGAAGAATTTATTTCTACTCAATCAATGAATGACTCGAACTAGGATTATGGGTTCTAGCAATCATATTTAATTAATTTAATTAATTAGCTTGAATTATCTAATTGTTGGTTCTCGGGCTTAATCTATGAGTAGGGAATGACCATCCTCTAATCACTATCTATACAAATCCCACAACTACTTCGATCGACATGTGTTGTGATAATTTAGTTTGGATGCATTATAGTTATCTTCTCATAACGAACCAAGTGAGGTAAACTAAGTACACAATCATGTCTTAATTGTGAATCATACTCAATTATCCAACCTCGGTGTAATCTATATATGAACTCACTCCTTACGTGTCACTTTTTACCCTTAAGATTCCCGATTAGTTCAGGTTTATAAGTTTATCTTAATGGTCGCAAAGCACTAAGATATTATGCAGAGAAACATAAGGCCAATTATATGATAATTGTTGCAAATCAAATAATCTATAAATAAACAATCATCTTGCTAGTTTATACCAAAACCCTAGAACAAGAAGAATTAGTTCCACATAGACATGTAATAATCATAACAAATCATTCAAAGAAGAACATAAAAATATATAAATAAAAGAGAAGAAAATTGTACACAATTATTCTCCGGTCTCCACGACGGCTCCAAGATCTTTCCCTAGACTAAAAGTCTTCTAAAAATGTTATGTACCATGTTGAACTCAAAATAATCTCTACCCTAAAAGAATGTGTACAATCCTCTAAATAAGATATTTATAGGTGTAGGAAATAACCTAAATAAAATAACCAAGTCCAAAAAGGACTTCAAAAATAATTTCTGGCGAAAAAAAAATTGATCACGACGTGATCCGTATCGTGCTAGATTAACAAAATTCTATCACGTATTTATCACGTCGTGATTAGTTGAATATTTCAGTGAACCAATTACAGGCTAGGAAAAGACGGCGCTAGCGTATGAATTGCAAATTGTAAATTACAATTACAATTTGAATGAATATTATATTATTATATTATTTTTGAATATAATATTAACTTTATTCCATTAAGCTGCCTGTTTGAAATTCCTTCTATAATCTCACATATTTAATTCATTTGAGCTCCAAACTTCTTCCTTTTCACGTCAAATGATTTATACACCATAAAATACCATATTAGAATAATATAAAATATTTATTACTCAAGAAACAAATAAAATATTAAGATATGAGGCAAATAATGTCTAAATATGTGGTATTTTGGCCTCACATCATTCTACTTGAGGTAGTGTGTGTGATTAAGGCGTGTGTGTTGCCACATAGCCATAAATAGCCGGATATGACTTTACTTGATAGTTAGCATCCATGTGTGATGACATTGTACCCTAGACGGTGCGATCCAGGGAGTGAGTTGTTTATCCTGAGCTATGATAGCTCCATATTTCTCCTGTACGGGTGTTTACTGAGCCCTCATGGGCACCCTTTGGGCAGTGGTGGTACCTTTTGTGTTTTTAAATGTAGCTTGGGACTGTAGCTAGGCAAGAAGAGAATGTACCCTATGATTAGGGCTTAGTAGCCATTTTTTGGATTCTAGTTAGCAACTCGAACCTGTTTAGACTATTGACCTCTGTTGAGAGATTATGAATCGGGGAGGGAGCGTACATGTATTATTGACCTCAGTTGTGAGATTATGAATAAAGGAGGGATCATACTATCACTACTTATTTTTCTAATAACCCTTTTACATTGCATTCCTACACATTGATCTGCACTCTTTGGGACTTACGAGGAGAGTACCTGTTGAGTTACTTGGTTGTATCTATTGGTAGTGTGGGATGCCGACTAGGTTTGTTTTTTAGTAATCATTCTGGTTCCTTTCTATCTTCTGTAGGTACCATTTGCATACTTATTGTATTTTTTTCTAGCTTAGCTGGTTAGTAGCTTTATATCCCATATTAGTCCATCCTCATTTTGATCACATGGGATCTCCAGGTACACGTCGTATTTGGTCATGATTTTCTTATGTCATAGGTTCTGTGTGTTATACCTTGATAGAGACTTTCCTTCATACTTGTTAGTTGATACTGCACATATTGATAGTTGATCCTTCATCGCACTTACTAACTATTGTTGCAATTACCCCTTTCATGTTGTACATTATGTGCCACTGCCCTAATTTCTTTTATTTCTCTTTACCTTTCTTATGCTTACTTTTTCCAGGTCTGCTATGATTCCTATTGCTTACCCATTATTTTTTTGTACTCATGTGACACTTCTTCATCTTATTGGTTATACAGGTTTTAGTAAGATTCAATAGGATAAGAGTGATCGCATGGGCTAGTTTGGTGCTGCTTTAAGAGATACGTTGAGCAGTCAGCATTCATGCTTGCTGGTCCTCCTTCTATTTCTATAGCTAATTTACTTGGAGTATTAATAGCTATTGTTGTTGTGCCCATTATGGGTCATATTTTGTACCTTTATGTATATAGATGATCTACATCCACAATACCAAGTCCTAGGGAAGTTATGTCTGGTTTTTTATATTCATGTTTTGTTTCTATTTCTTCCTCTTATCTCCCTTTTCCTTTTCTTTTGGTCCTTGGTACTCGACCATTGCTTCACGCTCTGGGTGAGGGTTAGACCTGTCTACAGGCGGGATGTAAAATCCATTACCACTCAATTTTTGATAATTTTATGTTACTCAGGTAATGAGGACTCCTAACAGATCTATAAATTCAGATATCTAAACTAAATGCGAGCATGGGATGATATATGGATCTGTATTGTGATACAAAGTAGCACAAAGTAGTGCGTGATCAATCTTTGAATATATACTAAGCATGTGAGTAGGGCATAATCTTCAACAAGTTGATAAAAGCCTGGAAAATGTGATATCAATGATAAAGTAAATATAACTCCAAAATATACTGTAAATATAACAATGCATAAACATAGGATAGAAACAAGAATTATAACTACAAGTATGAAATATCATAAATTTTTTGAAAACTATTGGACATGACCACCTAAAAGTTATATAATTCATAAAATCATGCAACGAAGGTTTCTCATGACTTACATAAACCACTCTATGAGCAAATGTGAATTCATTATACTAAACCTACACTAAGAAGGGCTTATGTAACCTACCATAGTTAGAACCTACAACTAAGGATCCTGAAAGCCATAAAGGCATAAACATACACTGGTGGTGTAGTTATAGTGCTCGGGTTATCTAGAATCCTTGATTTCTTAATGCTAAATAATCCTCTTAAAATCATGTCTTATACACTTAATGATAAGCCATGAATAACTAATACATATCTAGATGTCAAACTATACAATTGATCAATGATGACAATTTTAGTGTTACATCTAATAAGAAGGAGACTTACTATTTTTAAGCCAGATCTTTATGCCATATCATATCATATGTTCATGTTAAAGTTAGGAGTTATAAAAATTTCATGTCTATACATAATGCTAAAAATAATATTTCATGAAATTAAGGAATCATAGGCTAAGTTCTTACAATGCATTTAGAAATTTACCAGGTTATGACCAATTTCCAAATCATGTTCTATACTTCAAATTAGTTATAAATATTATAAATCATGAAAACAAGGATAATTATGTGTCATGACCCAAAAATTTAGTTATGACGGTATGTACACGCCACCTGCAGATAAGCCTAACCCTGGCCTAGAGAGTGAAGCAATGGGCCATTACTAGAAACCCAAAGAAAAAAAGAAGGGAGATGAAAAGAATAAAGAGAAACATAACATGGAAATACACAATCTAAACTAACTCCCCAGAACCTAGAATCGTGGTTGTAGAGCATATATATAGAGAAAAGAACAAAAATACAATCCACAATAGGGAAACTACAAAATATCTATCCAGGATCCAAGTAGGAACACTCTGATAAAGGAAGGAAAGTTGGCCAGCAAGGACACCCACTACTGACTAAAATCTATCGGAACAACATCAGCTACCTTGCACTATCATGTCCACTTTTATGACTCTTACTATGATTTGCACCACAAAAAGATGCAGAAATGTAGCATGAGTACCAAAAACAATAGCTACCCAATAGGCATCATAGGCTGACTAGGCAAAAGTAAGCTTAAAAAAAGTAAAGAGGGATAAAAAAACACTAGGGTATCAGTGAAATGTACAGCAGAAGAGGTGTAACTGCGGTAATAGCTAGCAAGTGCTGTGAGGGATCAACCATCAATGCATTAAACATTAAATAAAAAGTAAAAGGAAAGCCACTATTAGCATACAACATATAAAGCCTGGGCTACAAGAACATCATGACCAAAGTGACATGTAACTAGAGGTCCAATATAATTAGAATAAGTAAGGACCAATAAGAGAACACAAAATTAATAACAAGCTAAGCTAACAGAAAATACATCAAACGAATGGTACCTATAAGAGATAGAAAGGAACAACAAATTCTACAAGAAAAAAAAACTCGGCCAAAATTCAATACTACTGGTGGGTACACTAGGAAACTAAATAACCTAATAGGTACTCTCACTGTAAGCCCTGAAGAGTATAAACCAACACATAGGGATGCAATGCAAAGGGGTTCTAGCAAAGTAAATAGTGCCCGTACGCACCCTCTCCTATTCATAATCTCATAGAGTAGGGACCAACAAAAGCTTCCCCGCATATTACTCACGAATACCTCTCCTATGGCCATACAACATACCCAGTCAAAGAGACCAAGGTTTGAGGGTCTATCGAGGGATCTAATCCCACATACAAGATCCTCGTAAAAAGTCAACTAGTGGTATAGTCCTCCGTGAAGAAATATCAAGCCTCAGGCTCAACCCATATATCATATCCAAGTGGAACTCGAGTCTATCCAATTAAGAGAATCAGAACTATAATGGAATCTAACTACCGTTATGTAGTCAATACCCAGAAGTCAGAGTGGTAATGATAAAATATATCAGGTAGTGCTAGAAAATAGCTCCAAATTGCTACTGCTGTCGTGGATACATATAATGTATAAGACATCAGTTTTCGGTTATAATTCTATCAAAATATAGTTATCCTTTAAAATATTAATGCATGCCCGCAACATAAAATCAATCTATCGGCTAAACTAGTCTACGACTGCTAACTGGAACCCATAGGATGGCTATAAAGCCCTAGTCACAAGGTACACCCTCTCCTAAACCAACTACGGTCCTAATCCAGGAGTAATCCTACAAAGGATGCCTCAACTTACCAAATAGCGCCCTTTAAAGGCTAAGTACATACACATATAGGGGAAAACATGGAGCTATCACAACGCAATCCAGTACGATTCACTCCCAGGCGCACATCAGGCTAGAGTACAATATCATTGGATAGGGCTTCTAGCTATCAAGGAAAGTCGTATCCAATTCTTTATAGAAAGTTGACAATACCTTTATACACAATACCTCAAATTGAGTACAAAACACTCATCCTACCTAGATCAGCTCTAAATCCACCAACCTAAACTAGGGAACATCTACTAAGCTCTAACCACTAGTATAATCCCCTCCCTACCACTCTATGTTCTAGAGTCATTGTAAAACAACACGCTCCAAAGGTTATAATCCTCCACCAACCATACTATGTTCCATAGTCAGTGTCAAACACGCGGGTATATCAACGTATCCCAAGGGTAAGTAACTAAACTACAAGCCAACTGAGTAGGCCATAGGCCATAGAATAAACATAAAAGGGATCCAACTAGTAATCACATCCTTGAATTGGCAACTACCATACATATAAGACATTGATACCCAGTTCGAAGAAAGTAGACCATAGCCCACATGGATTCTATTGATACCCTCGAGAAGCATGCCCAAATACCTAAAGAATCACAAAAGAACCTCAAATTCGCACGAGGCTAGCAAAAATATAATCCATGAGTCAAGAGCTGTGAAATAAGACCCCTATTGATATATAAAAGCAAGGATAAAATCCAATTACAAAAAGGTTTGTAAACTTTATTAGCTCAGAAAAATGAAATATTTATACCAACATGTAGAGCAAATCTCATACATCGTATGGTAAAAAATATGCCTCAAACTAATTATAGAAAATGAAGAAACAAGCCTGAAAAGTTTATGTAATATGAAAAGGTTTATTACAATTGAGAAAACGAAGAATTACCCAGTATAAACTAGCATAAAATTGCCAGAACATAACTCCACAGATCAGAAAAAGATATGAACACTTAATACTACTAATTTATATTGAAGATCATCAAGAATTTGGGAGAAAACATAATAAAAATCTGTAAAATGAAAGAAGGAGATATATATAGGCCTTTAAGTTGGTATCAGTGTAACAATCGCGGCCACCACCAACGTGACAATAATGGGTTATGTGGCTGTCTTTATGGTCCCCGTCACCACCTAAAAAATTGTGATGCTTACCAGCCCAGCTAGTATTAATTTTTTAAATTGAGGATTGGGATGGAAATAAAGCCCAATTTTGACATTCCATATATTAAATATTTATGTAGTAGACCTTTTGGGTTCAACGCAATCAAAGAAAAGGCAATTTAAGGTTTTATAAACCTCTACAGAACTAAACTATCAGTTCCATCAAGTCAAAACAACTTAGAAAAGTTATAAGGATGCTTTAAATACGAATGAATCGTGAAAACAAAAAAAAATGACCCCAAGGGTTATTAAAACATCCCCCACTAAAGGAGATTTCATCAATGAAATTTAAGAAAAGAAAAGGGAGTACCTAGAAAGTCAAAAAAATAAGGTTACTGGACTCGTATGTTCCTCTCCTTCTTCCAAGTAGCCTCCTTGATTGAGCAGCGAGTCCAACAAACTATCACAACTAGACTATCTATGGACCTATGCCGCCTTACATCTTTATAAACAATGGCCTTAGGATTCTCAAAATAACTCAATAGTATGATCTGAATCAAAATGAAGTACATGGAAGGCATCTAGGACATAACGACGAATAATAGAAATTTGAAACACTAGATGAACAATTGCCAACTCCAAAGGTTGGGCTAATTAGTAGGCAATGTTACTAATCCACTCTATAACCTTATTTGTAACGATAAACCTGGGGCTAAGCTTTCCCCTCCAACTAAATCTGATAATGCCCTTCACCGGTGAAACTCGCAAGAATACCATGTCTTTAACGATAAACTCCAGATGCCGAAGCCTACGGACTGCATAACTCTTCTTATGTCTCTATTCTATCCATATTTTGTCCTGAATAATATGAACTTCTATGTTTCATATAAAATTGAGTCAGTAGTCTTAGGGAAGATCTTAATACTACTGTACCAACCAATCAGTGATCTACAATGCCTGCCATATAAAGCATCAAAGGGTGCCATCTGCATACAGGAATAATAGATTCTGTTATAAGAGAACTTTGCAAAATCCAAATGCTAATACCATCTAAAACTAAAATAAAAAAAACACAAGCCCAAAGCATATCCTGGAAGACCTAAATAGTCTGCTCGCACTGCCCATTTGACTGGGGGGGGGGGTGAAAAGTAGTACACATTGCTACCTCTATACCTATCTCATGTTGTACAACCCTCTAGAATCATAAAGTAAACCATGCGACCTGTCTGATATGATTGGCACTGGAACCCCAAGATGAGGAAGAATCTCCCTTGTATACAAGATAAAAAGTCTCAAAACTCCAATAAGATGAAGTCGGCAAAGAGTGATCAGATTTGGTTAATCGATCCAAGATGAACCATATACAATCATGACCCTTGTAAGTATGAGTAGTCTAGAAATGAAATCCATTATATTCATCTTCACCTTCAACTTAGGGATAGGGAGATGTTTTAACCCACGACCTATTCTATGGTGCTCAAAATTCACATACTGGCAGTTCAAGCATAAGGAAACAAACTTGGTAACAACATATCTTAGACGACGCCAACAGTAGTGTTGTCTTAAATATCTGCACATTTTGCGATGCCTGGATGTATGAAGTATCTGGTACAATGGGCCTCATAAAGAATTGCCTCATCATCCTAGGAACACAAATATCATTGTCCATCCATAATACACCATTAGATTTGAAAGATGCATCATTGTAATCACCCCTCAAAAACAACTCTCAAATACAAATCAAGGATCCATTATCGTTTGTCACTGTTGGATTTGATCAAATAGAGTATGTCTATCCTCAATATGTGCAAAGACTCTACACAGATCTTATATCTCCAACCGAACCAAATGGTTAGACAAAGACTAAAAGTCCAAGACTAACGGTCTTTTGAAGCTGAGATGGAAGCCCAACTACCCATACTAACAGTCGTATGTCTTAAGGCATCTTCAACCATATTCTCTCTTCCTGGATAGTACAAAATGTTGATGTCATAGTCCTTTAGGAGGTAGACCCATATCCTCTATCTAATATTAAGCTCCCTTTGGTTTATTTTATACTGTAGGCTAAAGTGATCAGTAAAAATCTCATATTGAACTCCGTAAAGGTAATGCCTCTAGATCTTGAGTGTGAAAACTACCGGTTCTAACTCAAAATCATGTTTGGGATTATTACACTCATGAACCTTCAACTGATGCAAAGAATATGCAACAAATCTACCTTTCTGTATCAGTACACACCCCAAACCAATAATGAAGGCATCATAATGTTATATACGGTTGGTACTCAACTAGAAGTGATAATATTTGTGATGAACTGAGCAACTCTTTGAACCTTAGAAAAATGGACTCGCAATCCTCAGAGTATATAAAAGGGAAATCCTTCCATGTCAATCTAGTCATGGAAGCTATTAAAGATGAAAAACCATGCATGAACATTTTAGTAATTACTAACCAACCCACCAAATATATGGACCTTAGATGGAGTAATGGGTACCTTCACTGGATCTACACTGATAAATTAGATGAAGATACAACATGCCCTAAGAATGTGATAGAGTCTAATTAAAATTCACACTTCGAGAACACCCAACAATGTCTGGAGTACAACTTTAACATGCTTCTCATGCGGCTCCTGACTTCTATAGTAAATCAAGATGTCATCAATAAACACAATCAAAAAAGAATCAAGGTACAATCTTAAAATAATGATCATAATATCCATAAATACGGTTGTATCATTAGTCAGCCGAAACAACATAACTAGGAACTCATAGTGTCCATACTGGGTCTAAAAAGTACTCTTCGAAATGTCCATATCCTAAACCCTCAGTTGGTGATAACCCGATCTCAAGTCAATCTTCCAGAAGACTGCAGCATCCTAAAGCAGATAAAAAAAATCATCAATCCTCGACAAAAGATATTTATTTTTAATGGTAACCATAGTCCACTACCTATATTTAATACACATACACATAGTCCTATCTTTATTTTTCATAAATAACACTGGAGAGCCTCATGGAGACACACTAGGATGGATAAATCCTCTGACAATCAGTTACTGAAGATGGATACCTTGCTCTTGGAGCTCTACAGAGCCATATGATAAGGGAAATAGAAATAGGCCTAGTGTCTGGCTTAAACTCTATACAAAATTAGACAAGGAGGCAAGGAAACTCATTAGGGAAAACATCAATAAAATCTATAACAATGGGCACAAACTAGGCAGAAAGAGGACCAACACTCAGTTCTTGTACATAAGCTGGGTAAGATGTACAAACTATAGCTAAGAAAATATTGTGCTGCATACTCGACACCACTAGCACCAAAGTGGCTAATAGGACCATGCCATACCACCAAGGGCACACTGGCACTAATAAGTCCACGGTCTTGAAAATATAATCCAGGACTGCATGATGAGGGGATAACCAATCAATGCCCAGAATCACATCAAAATCAATCATGTACAACAACACTAGATCAGCCCGAGTGTCTAACCCCCATATAGCAACAATGCAAGATTGGTGAATCCTATCCACCACTAGAGGTTCACCTACAGGAGTAGTCATACTCACAAGCATAGATAAAAACTTACATATAACAACCTTTGAGGGAGCAAAATACATAGACACATGAGAATATATAGAACTAGGGTAAAAAAAATAGCAAGGATGGATGGTGAAAAACACATAACGTACCCATAACCACTATATCCGAAGCCTCTTTAGAAATCTATCAGATATAAAATAAAACTAAAGGCACTTTCTGCCCTATTGATGTCCTTCTTTGTCCCCTTCGTTTTCCCTCTAAGCCCCACCATGACCACCTTGAGTCGTTGTTTGACTGCTTCTAATCGCCGATGATATTGTATATAGAGGTTCTGCGTTTGAGCTTTGGATGAATGGCTCTGCCATGGATAATCTCTTTCCTAGTGACCCATCTCACCATACTCGTATCAACCATGACCCATTCATCTACCAGCACTACTAATCAAATAACCCCAACAACCACAGCCCTAAACCCCAATAGATATACCCTTTGTAAGATCGCTATTCTGAACCCCACTAGATGATAAGAAGGACTAAAATGGCCTACTAGGATGTCCCTGACTTTGTTTTTTTTCTTCTACTGCTGAGGTCTACGTCTATCATACCATCTCCTAGTGGATCGAAACCTACTAAAATCTCACTAGAGAAGATGTCTTTTATTGTCGCCCCTTGGTCCAAGAAAAGATATCTTTCTATGTATGAGAGAGAAAAACCACTGCTAATAGTGGAATATCCTGAGGAAGTAATAACTCAACATTATCTTATAACCATAATCTTAATCCAGTTACAAAATGCTAGACCAGCTCAGCCTCTATTAGAATATTAGTAGCACCATTTCTCAAAATTTGCATGAATTGCACCTCATATTAAGAGACTGTCATTGATCCCTATTGTATGTTAATAAACTAAACTCTGAGTTCCATGCTGATATTTAGAGGATCCTATAATAATCATTTTGTAGTTGCCTTTAGTTAGTGGATGCCTATTTGTAGGTTCCCTGGAATGTTCGGGAGGAAAGAATTCAAAGTTTTGTTATTGATTTGCATCAAGTATCTATGACATTCTCTAAGTAAAAGGCATGATTCATACAACATTTAAGGTATGGGGCTGCTATTATACCGATAGAGGCTGAGCGGGTCTGCTATTTTATAGTTAAATTGAGACCAAAGTTGTAGGATGATGTCAAATTATTTCTTTCTCAGGGTAGTCCACTGTTAACAGTGTTGATCACGCTGACATCGCAAAGAGACATTGTTCCTTTGACTAAGCGGGAAGCAATAAGAGACAGTGTCGTCAGGGTAATATTAGTAGGTCTTGATCCTTTAGAAAGATGGTATAAAAGATATAAGACTCAGCAATAGAAATAACAATGATATCAGCGACATACTAGTAAGCCAGTTCAGGCCTCCTTATCATCAGCCGGTGGGGATCAGAGTAGCCAGCCCGCTATGGGCACATCTACTGGGGTTTAGGGATGTTGTAGTTAGGGTGGTTCTGTTAGTGGTTTCGATTGAGGCACGCTTGTGTTTTGCTAAGAGCATGGTGAGATAAGTTACTATGTCAGATACTTCCATGGTGTCGAGCCATTCATCCACTAGCTTAGGTTGTAGAGCCTCTACAGATAATACCACCACCTACTAGAGGCGATCAAACGATAACTTGAGGCAATTATGGTAGGGTATCCAAGTGCAGAGGAGGGGACAGAAGTGGATATCATTATGGTTCACCTAGAATTCACCTATCTTATGTTGTGACTATACAGGTGTTTGATACTCAGACTGATCTTATGGATCTTGAAATGATTCACTTTGAAGTTATTTTGGGTATCGATTGATTATCCATTCATGATGAGTCCTAGATTGTTTTTCCAATACCAAGGAATTATCAGCTCACCTAGTCGTGTGGAAGGTTCCTATTAACCACTCCTTAATGCCAGTGGCATCTATTATACAAGCCAATAGATTCTTAGACAAGGGTTATACAACTTACTTAGCTTATGTCCATGATGTGAGTATTGGTCCTCCTTACCTTGAGTCTATGCCAGTTGTTATATATTTTCTTGATGTTTTCCCTGATGAGTTTCCTATTCTCCCACTGAAGTTTGTTGTCAATTTGACTGTAGAGGTTGAGCCAGGAACAATACCTATTTTTATTGCACCTAGTCTCATGGCTCAAGCTAAGGTCCTGGAGATCAGTAATTAGCTTCAGGATCTTATTTCCAGTGGCTTTATCTACCCTAGCATTTCACCATGGGGCTCTTTAGTGCTATTTGTGAAAAACAAAGATTGGGACTATAGGTATGTGTATTGACTACAGATAGTTGAATAGGATTACCATTAATAATAAGTATCTTTTGTCAATGATTGATGACCTTTTTATCAGCTTCATGGTGTTTTGGTATTCTTTAAGATTGACATGAGGCCGGAATATCACCAGCTGAAGGTTTTGGCTAGAGACATTTTGAAGACTGCTTTTTGGACCCGGAATAGAAACTATGAGTGTCTAGTTATGTCATGTAGGATAAATAATGGTCTATTCATATTTATGAGTCTTATGAAAAGAGTTTTAACACTGTACCTTGATTTTTTTGTTCTTGTGGTGATTGATGATATCCTAGTTTACTCTCGAAGTCGAGAGCAGTATGAGGAGCATTTGAAAGTTGTACTCTAGACTTTTAGGGTTGAGAAACTTTCTGCGAAGTTCTCAAAGTGTGCATTTTTTTTAGACATTGTCACATTCTTGGGTCATCTTGTATCTTCAACAGTTATAAGCGTAGATCCAGTGAAGGTTTCATTTTTTCGTGATTGTCCTAGACTCACTATTCCCTCTGAGGTCCATGGCTTTGTTAGGTTGGCTGGTTATTACTATTGATATTTTTATGGTTTTCATCTGTAGAAGCTCCTATGACTAGATTGAACTGAAAGTAAGTCCTTTTTAGATTGTCTTAGGATTGTGAGTCCATTTTTCTAAGGCTCTACTTCAGCACCAATATTATCACTTCTAATTAAGCACTAGTCATATACAGTTTATTGTGTTGCCTCATATATTAGTTTAGGGTGTGTATTGATGCAGAACGGTTAACTCATTGTGTATGCATAGTTGAAGGTTTATGAGCGTAACTACCCCACCCATAATTTGGAGTTTTTGCTCTCAAGATCCAAAGACATACCTTTAAAAAGTTCACTATGGGATTTTTTCCGATCATTATAGCCTACAATATATATTAAGCCAGAGAGAGATTAATATTAGACAGAGGATATGGTTTGATCTCCTAAAGGAATACAACATCAGCATTCCATTCCATCCAAGAAGAACGAATGTGGTTGCAGATGCCTTAAGCCAGACAACTGTTAGTATGGGTTGTTAGGCTTCCGTCTTAACTCCAAAGAGGTCTTTAGCCTTGGATATGCAATGTTTTTCTACTGTTTGGTCTGATTGGACACATCTAATCCACGTCAAATCCTTGCACATGTTGAGGGTAGACCTACTTTGTATGATTAGATCCAAAAGAGATAGTATGAGGATGGATCCTTGGTTTTTATTTGAGAGTTATTTCTAATGGGTGATCAAAGTGGTGTATCTTTAGACTCTTTTGGTGCATTGTGCATTTTGGAAACTGTATTTTTGTTCCAAGGTGGATGTTTTATTTAGGAAATTCTTTGTGAGGTACATTGTACTAGATACTCCATGCATCCAGGCATCACAAAGATGTGAAGAGATCTGAGACAACATTACTGTTGGCATCTTCTGAGAGCTGATATTACTAGGTTTGTTTCTCAATTTGAACTGCCAGCAGGTTAAGTTCAAACACTGTAGAACATCTGGTTTGTTATAGCTCTCTATCCTTTAGTGGAAGTGTGATGGGATTACTATGAATTTTGTTTCTGTACTCCCTTGTACTTTTAGGGGTAATGAATGTATATGGGTCATCATTGATGGATTGACCAAATTTATTCACCTTTTACTAACTTCCTCTTCTTAAAGTGTTGAGAGACTTGTTATCTTGTATGTTAGGGAGATTCTTCGTCTACATGGGTTGCTATTTTCGATTATATCAAACTAGGGCATGCAGTTTACTTTGTAGTTCTAGAGGTTGTGCAGTATGATATGGGTACATAGGTAGCATTAATACAAATTTTTATCCACAAATAGATAGACAGTTTGAGCAGATAATTTAGGTACTCCAGGATATGCTTCATTCTTGTGTTTTTAATTTTAGTTTTAGCTGGGATAAGCATTTGGCTTTGGTAGAGTTTTCTTACAATAATGACTAGTATTATGGTATTCAGATGGGACTATTCGAGGCTTTATATGACAGGTATTGCAAATCACTGATTTGTTGGTACACCAGTGTTGATCTTGCCTCAGACCTCTGACTTGATTTGATATGCAACAGAAAGAGTTTGGATTATTCAGGATAGAGTATGGATTTCATAGAGGCTTCATAAGAGATATGTAGAACATAGGCTTTGACTTATGAAGTTTAGCATTGGAGAAATGGTATTCCTCTAAGTTTCACTCATGAAGGGCGTTATGAGATTTGTTCGGAGGGGAAAGCTTTGCCCCAGGTTTATCAAGGCATATGAGATTACGGATGAGCCTTGCTTCAAGAGTTGGTAGTTGTTCATCTAGTTTGTCCCATTTCTATGCTTCAATATTATATGCAAATACCTCCAATTGGGGTTTCAGTCTAAGTCAGTTCATCTAGACAATCAATTGTCTTATATTGAGCAGCCAAAGGTCATTATTGATAGAGATGTGAGGTGACTTAGCTGGAGAGATATTCTAGTTCTAAGAGTTTTTTTTGGACTCACCACCCAGTTGAAGAGGCTACCTGGGAGGCGACGAAGGACATACAAGTACAGTACCCTTAGCTATTTGACTCTCCAGGTACTCCTTTTGCTTTTCTTAATTTTCACGGTTGAAAGTTCCTTTAGTGGGGGATGTTGAAATAACCCCCGGGGCCTTTTTTTTCATGATTCATCAATATTTAGAGCGTCCATATAACTGACCCAAGTCGTTATGACTTGATAGTTCAATTTCCTTGTAATTTTGTAGCTTGTCTCCGTTATGTTATAGATTCATGGGGCCTTACTCATTTTACATGACCCTGAATTACTTTTTGTCAATTTTGTTGAGTATAGAATCTTTACTACATAAATGTTTCATCTATGGATTGTCATTTGAGCTCTATTTTTATTTCGGACATCAATTTTAAAAATTGGGGCTGGTTGGGGTGGGAAGCATCAAGATCGCGTGTGTCATGGTTGCGCTTGTGACGGCTAGCCGCATAACCCATCGCAATCGCATGGGTAGTGTCCACGATCACGACACTGACTTGAAGACCTATATATAGCTCCTTCTTTTATTTTGATGAGTGTCCATCGGTTTTCTCCCAAATTCTTGATGATATTTAAAAAAAAATAGTAGTATTATGGGTTCAAATCATTGATTTGATTCATAGAATTATGTTCTCGAGATTCTATGCTCGTATCTATTGGGTAATTCTTTATTTTTTCAATTATAATAATGTTTTCCTTACAACAAACATTTCAGGCTTATTTCTTCAATTTTTATCTTTAGTTTGAGCCCTATTTTATACAATACTATTTATGAATTGTGCTTTACCTGTTAGTTCAATGTCAACCATTCTATTTATATTGAATATGGGTCTTTTTTCACTCTTCTTGTTTTTGTGGACTGTGTCTCAATTAGTGATCATCCTATTTATCCTTGAAATCTATCACGTAGCCTATGACCATGTCCTCTAAAGGGTAGATGGTCTTCTATGCCTGACCATAAACTTGTAGATGAAATAATGTCCTGAGGATCACGTGGATACCCAGAACCTTCTAGAAAGACTTCTAGAATAAAGAGGTGAATTGATTACCTCTTTCTGATATGATAGATAATGGGAAACCATATTTGAGTATCTCACGAAGTAGAGCTTGGCATATTCCTCTGTTGAATAATTATCTCTAGATGGAAATAAATGATTGATTTGTCCATCTTGCCGATAACCATACATAAATCATGCGTATTATAGGTACGAGGTAGAACTATGATGAAGTAAATGTTAATCATTTCCTACTTCCAAGATAGTAGTGAAGTAGTAGTTCATAGCCCCAGGTCTTTTGTGCTCAATATTTTCTTGTTGATAGTTGGGATATTCTTCCACGAAATATGTTATGTCCCTCTACATGCCATTCTCGGTACATTTTTTTGATGATGAGATGAATCAAGTATTCAGAGCGGTGAGCCTCTGACAAAATCTTCTACCTCAAAACATAAATATCATATTTGGGACATATAATCTACCCTGGTACCGGAGCATACTATCTCCCCCTTGGAAGAAATCTTGAACAGTTTTCTCATGGACAGTACCATTAAGCAAGTGTAGTAATAGAACGCTTTCTTTCTTCTACTTCATCTAAAAAAGTAATAATAATTCTAAAGAATTCTAAACTAACAAACCACCATCATCTGAGTTAATCTGTTGAACACCTCATCATGAAAGCCTATGCACATTTCTTACTAACTCTTTATTACCTTCTTTGACATGTTCCACACTCCTCATGCATAGCCTGTTGAGTGTGTCTACCACTATATTCACCTTAACTAGATGGTAAAACACGCTCATGCCATAGTCTTTTAGGATCTCAAGCCATATCCTCAAATGAAGAGTTAGCTCCTTCTTATTAAACACATATTAAAGGATTTTATGATTAGTGAAGACATATATACATACCATAGAAGTTAGTGTCTGCATATATTCAAAACAAACACCATAACACTTACTAAAGGTCATGAGTTGAATAATTATTCTCGTGAGTCTTACGTTGTCTAGAGAAATAACATATCATATTGAAGTTCTATATCAAAACACATGTTAGTCTAACTTCAGAAGCATCACACTACATAACAAACCCCTATGTACCCTATGGAAAAGTCAACAACAGGTAAAAAGTCAGTATTAAACTACTGAAACTCTTTTACAGCTATAACTCAACTAAAATTTGACCTTCTTCTGGGTCAATCTAGTCAATGGTGTAACTATGGATAAAAAAAACCATCAATAAACCTCTGATAGTAACTAAGTAAACAAAAGAAACTCCAAATATCTGAAGGAGAAGTGGTTCTAGACTAGTTCTTTACTGCATCATTCTTTTGAGAGTCACTTGAATACCATCACTAGAAACAACTTTCCCAAGGGAATAAACTAACCTCAACAAAAACTCACATTTATAGAACATTGCATACAGACGGCGACCATGAAGTATCTATAGAACAATTATTAGGTGACTAGCATGCTCTTCCTCATATCCAAAATAAACTAGAGTATCATTTATAGAGAAAATCACGAACATGTCCATTTACTACTTGAACACCTGATTCATAAGGTATATAACGATAATAGTAGCATTGTTTAGTTAAATAGAAATGAATAAAAATAAAAATAAGCACCCTAAATTCTGAAGGTTTCCTAAGTTTAAGTTGGTTGTATCGTAATCTGGGGTCTATTTGGAGAAACAATGGGCTCCCTGACGCTCATCGAATAAGTCATCTGGGATATGATACATGTTTTTAATGGTGGCCTTTTTCAATTGGCATGTAAAATATGTGTATCCTGAGAGATTCATTTTTCTTATGCACAAAAAGGGAAAAAACACCATATGAGGATACGATGTAACTGATACAACCTTTATCTGGGAGATCTTCTAATGGCTTCTATAGGTCCCTAATCTCTATTAGGGCCATCCTATATGGAGGAATAGATATTAGTTGAGTGTCTATTATTAGGTCTATCTAAAAGTCAAAATTTCTATATAGAGGTATATAAGGTACATCCTCTGGAAAGTCCTCTAGAAATGTATTAACCACCAAAACTGACTAAAGACTAAGGGTCTCAGGCTCAAATCCTTTCACTAAACTGAATGGTATATGCATCCCTTTTTGTATTTAAGATAGGAAATAAGACAACCCTTAGGACTACAGGACTACCTTTCCACTCTAGGATTGGCTTATTATGAAACTAGAATCTGACCATGGTGGTCATATAATTTGTTGTGGCATAGCAGGAAAATTCCAATCAATGCCGAGAATGATATCAAAGTAACATTTCTAGTTCATCTAAATTGGATGAGGTAATTTTTTGGAGGACTGATACTAGGAAATCTTTATAGAATATTTTTTACATTATTGAGTCACTGATAGGGGTAGAGATAGATAAAGGTGCTAGGAGTTGTTCTGGACTAACTTTGAAGTTTATAGCAACATATGGAGTAAAAAATTATAAAGTACATCAAGGGTATAATAACATATAAACATCAACGAAATGGAATTTTAACATACTCATAAAAATATTAGGGGAACTATTTTTGTCTTGGTTGGAGGTATCCAAGAGAATATAATAGTTTTTGGCACTAACCACCACCACGGGTACCTGAGTAGCACCTTACTGAGAAAAGAGGACTAGAGGAGAAGCTGGAGACCTAGACTGGGTTCCATTATTGTTATTCCTTTTCCTAGCTAATCATAACCAAAATGCCCATCCTGAACATACAGTGAATTCCTAGGATGGTTCCTCCCATACTAGATACAGGTGGGGTAGAACATAATGTTACCCGGTGAAATATTCTGAGAGTTAGAACTTGATACCTTTTTTCTTAAAATAGAAGGGTCGAGGCGCTAAGTAATAGGTACTATCTTCTTTTGGAGATGGTGCCGAACACCTTGCTAAGAAGGAGGCTGAATTCCCTACCTAACCTTTCTAGTTGTATTCAAATTGTCCCATCTTGTCCGTCTTATTATGCCTCTCCCTTTACTTAAGTTTTTTAACTCAATCTGATATGGATAATTCATAAATCTAGAGATATTTATAACCAAAATATGCATGGCAGTCTATCACTCCTTCGTTATTAAGTTAGAAATACCATGCATGAAGCTTCTCTCCTAGTCATGGGCTCAACAACCATCTTCAAAATATACTTGGAAAAATGCTTGAACTTGAGGACTTACTCCCTCATATACATAGAACCTTGTCTAAGATTCAAAAACTCTTCTAACTTTGTGTCCCTTACCCCATAAATAATAACGTTTCCAATAAATCTCCAACAAACACATCCCAAGTGGAAGGAGAAATATTTTTTCCATGAAAATCTTTCTAGTGCACATACCAGAGATGATGCATATCGTTTAGCTGGTACGGTGCCAACACAACTCTCTTACCATCAACAACCTACATCACATCAAAACTCTTAATTTATCTAAGAAACTTTGAAGGTCCTCTACCACCTTTTACCTTGTGATTTTTGCGGGTTAATTATGAAAAAATACTTAAACATTGTAGGCAACTGTAGCTCTAACTAGGATTTCAAGGGTCTCCGTTTCTGGTTGACATGTGTTGTGACCACCTGTGTAAAAAATTGGATAA
>JBDJHY010282805.1:0-10180 GCA_039654485.1 Withania somnifera
CACGAAGCTTAGATCATCATAGCTCTTTTTCCTACTCTGCACTGCCTGCAATCTATCCTGAATAAGTTAAACCTAATCAAGAGAATCACGCAACAAATCGAACTTCAGTTTCCTCGAAGAATATACATTTACTCGACCATGATGCATTAGAACACAACCTAAACCAACACCAGAAGAATTACAATACACAGAGAATCCCTGACCCTTCACTGACAAGGTCAATACTGGCGATGAAGTCAATAAATCCTTGATTTTCAAAAAGCTCAACTCACAATCATCGGACCATTAAAAGGAAATATCCTTCCTAGTCAACTTAGTCAAGGGCATCAGCCTTGGACACTACATGTCCCAAAAAAGCAACAGACCCCAACAAAAACTCACACTTTGAGAACTTGGTATAAAGCCTGTGTTCTCTCAGTGTCTGGAGAATAGATCTCAAATACTTCTCATGATCGGACTTACTCTACGAATAAGCCAATATATCACTAATAAATACAATAATGAAAGAGTCCAAGTAAGGATTAAGCACCCTATGCATTAAATCCATGAAAGATGCTGGAGCATTAGTCAGACCAAAAGACATAACCAAAACTTCATAGTGGCTATATCGAGTCCTGAACGCTGTCTTAGGAATATCCTCTGTCCGAAATTCGCAACTGATGGTAAATAGATATCAAGCCAATCTTAGAAACACTGCAACTTCCTAAGCTAATCAAATAAATCATCAATTCTCGACATAGAACATCTGTTCTTCACAGTGACTTTGTTCAATTGCTGATAATCAATGCACATCCTCATGGTACCATCTTTATTCTTCACAAACGGAACTGGTGCACCCCACGGGGAAACACTACAATGAATAAACCCTTTATCTAATAAATCTTAGAGTTGTACCTTTAGCTCTCTTAACTCTGTAGGAGCCACGTTATAATGAGCAATAGAAATGGGCTTAGTGCTTAACTCTAAATTAATAGCAAAATCAATACCTCACTCTGTTAGTAGGCTTGGTAGGTCGATCGGAAATACATCAAGAAAATCAGAAATAACAAGGAAAGACTTAGCCATATATGTATCTTATGTGGAAAACACATTCATGACTCAATGGAATCAATGAAACGGATATCGGAGGTTGTTTGAGTGAAAATAACCCATAAACCAAGACTTAGCCACAATGAGTAATTTCCAACTTTCGACAAACACATTCAAATCGAGCGCGAACATATTAGGAAGCATACCAAGGGTCAAACTAGCCTAAATTCACCATTCTAGAACTAATGGAAGATTCATAAATTCATTTTGACACTTTGGACCACTCAATCTCTAACTTTAGGCTTTAAACTTAACCAAAACCCACAAATTGGAATAAATTGCAAACAAAAACTCTGAAACATGAACTTTAGGTCAATCTTGACTTGGTTTGGTGCTCCAGAGCTAACAGAACTATCGTAATTTAATTCTGATCGTCTTGATGGAAAATTGACTTTAGTTAACGAGTACTTAGTTTTAGGCTCTAAAATAGACAATTTGAGATATTTTTCAACCGAGCCACTAGGGGTCTAGACTACTAGTCCCACCAAGTCATAATGACTTGGGACATCTACTAAAAATCTATAAAATGAAAAACATCGTGTATTTCTCAGAAATGACCATGAGGCTCTTTACAATGATATGTGGATTGAGCTAGAGTTTTGACCTTTCAGTTCTGATGACTACGATACTAAATGACTTTTCTCTAGTTTTGTGTGCGGATGTAGGTCCTTCTACGAAAACTCCGGCTTGAGGCGCCATGCTTGATATATGATGTATAGACGGGGAGGGGCATACGAAGTAGGTTGGGTAAGTATATGGGGATGCTTTTGTGGTCCCTCTCGAGTCAGGATTATCCCAGAGAGGGAGCATCATGAAACTTATTTATAAGGTATGCAGTTCTAGTCCTCTATGAGTTTCTCTCGATTTGGGACTATCCCAGAGAGAAAGCATCCTGATACTTTTTTACATAGTATGCGGATCGCGACCTCCATGGGTCCCCCTCAATTTTGAGATTATCCCAGAGAGGGAGCATGCCGATATTTTTTTTATCTTTCCAGCACCCCTTTGCATTGCATCTCTATGCGTTGTCTTGTATCCCTTTGGATTTATGGGGGAAGTTCTATTGGTTTAATTATGTGCTTATGTGTTGATTTTATCTAAGACTGATTGCTATTCTTTGGTGTCATTGATTACTTTCCTCGCTATAGTTATTGTTACATTCATTGGTAGTACTCTTTGTGGTTCCCATTCTCTATTTTGGTCCTTACTTACATTGGTTATGTTGGAGATTCAGGTACATGTCTCGTTTGGTCATGATATGTCTGTGGCCTCAGTATATGTTGTATGCCTTATTGGTAGCTTACTTTTATAATTGTTAGCTGATACTACACACAGTAATACTTGATGCTTCACTGCACTTGCTAGCTATTGTTGTAGGTTCCTTTTTGTTACTATACACTATGTGCCACTATGTTGTTCATTAGGATTATTTTATACTTTGCTTGTGCTTACTTTTTATCGGTCAGCCTATGATGCCTACTGGGTACCTATTGATTTTGGTTTTCATACTACATTTTTACATCTTTTCATGAGATAGGTCTTAGTATGTGATATTAGGAAGGAAGCGATTGTGCGAAGTAGATTAGTGTTTTTCAGGAGATACAGTGAGTAGTTGGAGTTCATGCTGGCCGATCATCCTTTTATTTCTATAGCAGTCCCACTTGGAGTATAGCCATTTTGTAGTTTTACCCCGTTGTGAGTTATATTTTGTACCCTTTTGTATGTATAGATGCTCTACAACCACTATATCAGGTTCTAGAGAGGCATTTTCGGTTATGTATTATGTCTTCTATTTCTATTTCATCTCATCATATCCTTCTTCTTTCTCATGGGATTCTTGGTACTGGCCCACCACTGTTGCTTTGGGCTGAAATTAGGCTTGTCAACAGGTGAGATCTAAACACTATCACAACTTAATTTTTGGGTCGTAATAGAACATGCATCTTAATAAACATAGGTGATGTTACATTGAATTAGTATGTAAAAGCATATTTAAGTGATTGCTTTATTCTCACTATTTTGCAGTGAAGCCTGTATTTACTTAATTTGAGTCTTTGGGATGACTAGTTGTGTATTTACTTAATTTGAGTCTTTGGGATGACTAGTTGTTTTTCTATTTAAAAAAATTGTTTAAACCTCTCTTTGTGTCAAATAAGTTATTAACAAATCATAAGATGAATGTATGTATGACTATCTTATTGTGTAGGATTTCACGTCTGGAGGTAATGGTTTTTAGTAGCATTGGTTGTCAAATGTACCAAAGGAATTGAGAAAAGGTTTATGTTCTACTGAAATGCATGTCATATACGTAACAATAATAATGGAAGTATAATAAACCAGTGAATGTGTATTCTGATACTGTGCAAAGAATTTTTTTGGGGAGGTCTCCAGTTCACTTATCTATAAGGATGTAATAAACTGGTTGTAATAAAGTTGTATGTTGTAATACTTAAAACTAGATTGCTGAGATGACTAAAACTGAAATCTGGGTTATATTGACTAAGAGTTAATAAGAGTCAGAGTGTTAATGCGCCGCACATTCCTCTGTTTTAAAATCTAAAGGGATGGTAGAAAACTTTCTAAATCAAATCCTTTCCAGATTGCATGATATTTTTATTTCTTTGAATGAAGATTATGATCTTTCCAAAGGGTATAAATGAATGACTTTTGATAAAAAAAGATCCGAATGTGCTCGGTTTATAGTGCCAAATGGGGTTCAGGAAGCTTTAAAGCCTACATGTCTGCATGTCTGGTCAGGTCTGATCAGTGCTAATTGGTATTCAATGTGTGAGTGTGATCATTTCTGGATCTATCATTTTGTCTGTATAATAGGTCTTCGGTTTAGTATATGTCTTCAACTTAAGTTTGTTAAAGTAAGCCTGCCTCCGAAGATTTCCTTGGTTGACAGTACTATGAAGAGACTTTGAGAAAGATTGTAAAGCTTGTTTGGATTGGTCAATTGTTTCTATTTATTGTGCCTATGCTTGTACGACTTGTTCTCTGTCAGCATGACATTCATAAATAGAATCGGCATAGTCCTGATGTAGGCTAATATACTTCATGTATCCCCCTTAAGTTTTTGAGTTTTTTGACCAAACAAAAGTATTGAAGACTGAGTTGGGAGAACTCTTCGATTGTTCTGAGTTATGCTATGATTAGACAAATGCTTTCTCGTTATGAATAAGTAATTTTTCTCCCTATCTATAGAAATATTTTATGTGAGCCTATTTCTTTTGGTTTTATTTGAAAACTAAGTATGCAATATGTAGGAGTGCGGTAAAAGGATATTGATCCACCTAAGTAATATAAGTGGTAGAATTATAGTAGGATTACCATACTTAGTTACATCAAATCCCATAAATCACTCTGGGAACGATTTTCCTTCTATTGGGGTATTAGACACATCTATAAAAGCTCCAGTAAATTCAAAGGCAAATGTACGCTCAAAATACTATTCACTAAATATTCTTGGAGTTCTCTCATTGCTTGTTTACTAGAACCACCCTGGGCTTGTGAATCATTGTTACTAGACGAAACATTCTACATTGGTAAGTTTTGGGACTTATCACAGTATAAGAGCATTCTCAAAATAGATCCCAATGCGACATGATTGTATGAAGTATTATAGCCTATTTCTGGAGTTTTATGTTCTATCCGTATAAACCATCTACGTCTAACCATGTTTTGAATCAAAATTAATGTGTGATGTCTGGTTTAAATGTAAATTTATTTGATATTGATTGATGAGTTATGATTGCACCCGTGATCGGTAAACATTCATAATAAGTTCAATGTTAGGTGTCCTAGGATGACTTATTTCTTGTCTGGTGGAGTTTAAACCCAATTTCCTATGCATAAATGTTTCTCCTCTATTTGGTTTGAGTAAACTCCCATCCCCATACTGGTTTTGCCTAGAAATGTTTAATTTAAAGCTGGCCACTAGGTATTATGCTGGTTTGTTAATAAGTTGAAGTGTAGGTCAGGATGGGAATTATTGTTTTATCTCCTCCTGTCATTGGTTTTCTATTGAGGGAGTTTACATGTTTAATCTCTACCAGTTTAAAGATGGCACCTATGGGGAAATTGAATGCTAATGAAATAAAAGTTATTTCCTTATTATGTATCTATGACGTTGTGCTCTCTGTAAAGTTCTGGTTCACCTCTTCTCTATCCTCTATTTGCAAGTGGAACAAAACCCTCTGCATTTACTTAGTAGCATGTCTAGAGGCCTTCAGTTGAAGAAAACTTGTTGGTTTGCCTGTTCTATGAAAGAACCTTAGAAACCTTTCTCATTTATCTCAATATGACTAGTCTGATGTGCTTTTTATAATCATTTGCATATTACCAGTGATTGCTTAAATCTGAATCATGACTAGGCATTGTTGCCTTAGATTAATATGCGTCTACTTGTTGGTTAATAATCAAGTAGGTACATCTGCCAACTACTAGTAATGATATTTTATCTCTATGATCAAAATTTATTTCTTGTTAGAACAATATCTATGCCTCTACCTAGTTTGTTAGAACTACAAATGGTATGAAATAAGTAGGAATGATTTGATGGTCTATTTATCTTATGACCAGTGATAAAGGGCTTATCTAGTGCAAATTAACACCCTACTCATTAAATTGATAAACTCTAGGGAATATTATATGCCAGAACACATATGCAATAGGATGATAACTAAGACTATTTGCTTGTAGAAATGTGAAATGATTGTGTACTTTGCTTCCTGGTTAGTCATACGTATTAGTCTTTCTATACGAAATCCCAAATCTCTTCCCTCCATGTATTGTCTAAAATTAATGGCTTCCTTACTAATTCAAGGCTAAAAAATGTTTTCTAAGTGACCATAAGGTGAAATATATTAGAGTTTTTGACAACAATCTAGCTCGGTGTTTGTAGTTCTCTTATAAATATAAAACTTGTTCAACATGTTTCATGAGGTCTACACTAGTATACCTTTTGATTTTCTAGGAATTAAAGAAGTTTGGATAAGGTTGAAGATGCCTTAATGCATATGTGATCATGTCTTGCAAAGCATCCAACTTGAGCATTTCTTATATGATTTTTATGGCCCATGTATTTGACCTGGTTTAAATAGCTCATTTTGATCAGCAGCAAGCAGGATACCTAGGGATTTAAGTATTAAAACTACAATTTTCTCACTGTTAATTCTATTCAAACTTGTCTGACATGTTTCACAAAAGAGAACTTGAGGTTATGAAGGGTTTACTTGCTTGAAATGTGCTACCTACTTTTTGTTGTTGAATATTTGTATGCAGTAACATGTCAAGGTCCTAGCTATAATAGTATGCTAAACGGTTAAAAGTGAAAATATTCCTAGAATGGTGATGACAATACATGCTAATACAACTGGACTTGTATTTAGTTTTGCAACATATAGGTATAAATAAGCGTACGTATAAGTGCATGTTGCCTTAAAGCTCTATACATGTTCCTAGGTTATATAGAAAGCCTCATAATTTTGGTTTTGATCCTCCAATAAATATGTTTTCCCTTGTCCTTGTTTAGGTGCTGTTTCCCTTTTCCTTTGTTTTGATTTGTTTGGAGCCAATTTATACAAGTGTGTTTGAAAATCTGTATGACATGGACAAAAAGCGTCATGCTAAGTCTTTGTTTTTTGTTGAAGTTCTGTCACTACCAGTTAATAAATAGTGAGAATATTAATTTGTAAATGATGGAAACCTGAGTCTATACAACTGATCTAGTGTATAACCTGTCTTAAGCCTTGTAAAGATGGGATGCTAACTGAATGTTTGAATTCTTGGATGTGTTTTCTACTCTAGGGGAATAAAGAGAAGTAGGTTAAGATATGTTGTACTATTGTGACATGATTGGGTAATACTGTGTTGGTTAGAATTGCTTTAGTGAATGACCTCTAGAAAAGCCTGATCCATAGAAGGAAATTGTAGGATTTACTAATGTTGAGTAAATACTGGTGTGATTTATCCCGTATTAAGATGTTGCCTCTACAGATGAAATTGCTTGAATTTGTGTTAAATGTGTTTATTTTCCGGTATTCCATTTAAATCATTTCGATATTCCTAATATGTAACTTGGAGGTGTGAGGTAATTGATTACTTGGATGTCTAATTGTATAAGTTTGACTAATTAGATATCAAGTTGATAAGATTTGTTTCATTGAACGTGGTTTAATGATATCTGATCTAATGAATTAAGGTGATGCATCATATCCTACTAATTGTTCTCATCTTCCAATGGTTTGAGTCTTGAAACTCTGATCTTATCACTTATGGTTTTTGCATTTGATGGTTTCATCGGCTTGGGAGAAATTATAATCTATATATCATATTATTATGCGCTTGATTTCTTAGTGTGTCAAGAATATTATGGTTAAAATCTGGAGGAAAATAGTACGGTTCAGATCTCTTTATGCCTGGGCGGTCCTTGACATTGGGGGAATGGGAGAAACCTCCAATGATTGTTTTATGTAATGTGATAGCCATGTGTGCATTATAGCTCATACATGTTACTTGTGAATGTATAGAGCCTAGAACTGGTATATTGCTTTCAAAAGGATATTCTATTTAGTTGAAAATAGTCATTCATTGGTTTGATTTACAATTTATATCTCAAATTTGTTTCTTTGATGGATCAAACTTCCTCATTAATATCTTTGGTTACGAATGTTAAGTAAGACTGAGTATAACTGTTGCTTGCTTGTTGTGATTGGGTTGTCTAGGGTGAAGTTTATTTTTTGCATTATTTATTAATAAGATAAGGTTCCATGATTAGCTATATTACTTTATATGTTAATCAAGTTAATGTGTGCGTGGGAATGCATTCTTAAGTTTGTCTTTTCTTGCTTGATAGATCAATGTAAAATAATGTTTTTATCCATGTCATGCTTATATAGAAACCATGAATATATGTTTCCTTCTTGGGCTTCTTAGGATTTACATACATCACTCTTATTTGATCAAATAATGTCTTCTTGTGTTACTTGGGGCGTTTCATCCCTTCTCTTTTACTTTATTTGAGTGATACAAATTATTATTTTCTTTTCTTTTTTAGCATGACACCCTCTGAGTCTCATAGAATCCCTTCTTGCATTCGTTGGGGGGTCTAATCTCAAGACTATTGAGTCAAGCCTCAACTAAATCTAACCAGAATGAAGACCCGAAGAATGGACATTCAAGTCGTAGGAAGCGAGAAGATAAAATGGGCCCAAGGCCGAAATAGTCAGGCCTCTTCTTCGACTCTCTCTTTGTATTTAATTGTAGAAATTTGTCTATTTACTTATTTAACCAAATTTCAAATATGATCTGGAACAAATCCCTTGATGTATCCGTCTTTATTTATCTCCCTTAATGTATGTGTATTTTTTGAAATTATTTTTATGAAGATGTCAGAGTTTGTACTTAATCAAACAAAAGAATATTTTTTGCAAAGATAGGTGCCTTCTGGTAAAACATTTCGCAAATTAATCATTTTCTTAAGAATTATAAAGTTAGTTATGTTTACAAACATAGTCATTAATATAACATAAGTTAGTCACTTATCTTATAAAAGAGTTAAAAATTAGTGGACCCCTTTTGGGGATGCTCTCGAGGTTCCTTATGAACCTTCCTTAGGGCATTAATTGAATCCTTACCCGAAATTTTTAGCTTCGAGTTTTGTTCCTATTTTCGAGAATCAAAGATTATTTTCAAAAAGTTTACTTACTTTCTTTTCAAAAAAATTAAGTGGCGACTCTAATACTTTCAAATTATTTTGAATTTTGAATTTTTCTTAAATTTTGGGATAGTTTGACACTCAACCATTTTAATTTTATTTTTCTCTAAAAACTCATTTTCCTTAAATATAAAAAAGGAAAGTAAAATAGAGATGGTGACTCTGGTGGAGATTCATTTAAGATTCTAACTTATTTTTCTATAACATGTTTATATAATTACGTGTTTATTTTCTGTGATTTAAAATGTTTATATTTTCATGGCATATTTTTTCCAGTTGGACTTCTTTATTTTCCTTTCTTCAGCAACGGAACACCACATGGTCATTTTCTTTGTAAGTTAAACCCCTTTTTTCAGGCATTACAGCAAGACTATTGGTACGTGTTGCGACTATTGATTGTCAAAAAGTCCAACTTGGGTAATCCGTACAGGTGATCGGTCAATTCAAATCCACTCTTAGACACCTAGGATAGAGCGAAATCAAAACCTTAAATTTAGGCATGGCCTAGGAAGACCCAGTACCACGTAGGGTAATGGCCTATAAGTAGACCTACCTTACTCAGTTGAATTTTAACATAATTTTAACACCTTCAATCTTGTTCCTTGGTGATTATATACTAAACTAAGTGTTCTATAAGTGCTTGGAGTGATTTGAGGTCATAAACAACTTCTATCAGTAGTCCTTCGCTCCGGCTTTGAACTACAGGGTTGGTTCTCCTACTGGTGGTATAGTAGGTTCCCCCATGATCCGAAAAATCGGGTCATGAAAAATTTGTATCAGAGTCCTTGGTTCGTCGGTGTCAATGTACAGAACCAATATCTAGTAGAGTCCTGAGGACCAGTGTGGAGACGTCTGTTGCTTATCTTCGGGAGGCTATAGTGACATGTAGGAAAATAACCCTTTCTTTTGAATCCTGTGTCGTGTGTACATCCTTGCTGTTTTTTTTAAACTTTCTCACTCAGCGTCCTTAGTCTTTTGCGGATGCCTTGTACATGCTAGTCAGCAGGAAAGAAGACTGCTAGAGTTCCTGCTAGAGTACCGACAGAGGTACCTACTCCTGTTGCTACTACTTTCGAGGCTCTAGCAGTGCCTACAGCACCAATTAATGCACCTACAACACCACCTATTGTAGCACCTTCTCCAAATATCCGTAATATTCTAGTGGAAATTGCTCAGTGCCTATGGTGGTCCCCCTACCGATGGGGCATAGGCAGTCGTTCCTGCACCACAACCTACATCTACAGTTCCTTCAATGTCAAATGAACCACTAAAATAGATCAACAAGGATGGAAAGTATACAATATCCATAGGTCTCCGAAATACAATGGAGATAATCAAAATATAAAGCTGAAGAGAAACAGGATCAAGCTG
>JBDJHY010282816.1:0-10180 GCA_039654485.1 Withania somnifera
ATCTTCTCGTACGTGGTACTTGTGTTGATTTTCAGAAGTGTCTAGTTGACTTCACTCTCTTCGTAGATGGTGCGTATTCGTGGTCCTTCAATTGCTAGAGATCCTTCTTAATATTCTAATGAGACCCCACCCGGTGCAAGAGATGGGGCGACAACGGGTACTCAGCAAGGTTGTACCACTTCGGCATCCATTCCTCAAAATACTTTTCTACTGATCTACCACTAGTTCAGCCAGTAACGGCAGTGCCTCAGTAGCACATTACCCACCCCAGATGGGCAGAGTGCGATAGCTTCTATAGCAGAGACTTATGGTGTTTTCCGGTGTAGAATCATATGTTCCATAGAGTTTGCCGTAAGGGGCTAAACAGGATGCTCAGCATTCCTAACTTTCTCCTATTTTAGATTTTCCACTAATTCTCCCAGTTGTACCACAGCCTATTCTGGCACTGATATTCCCAAAGCAGACTAGTGCCAGACTCCTTCCGTCATATGAGCTTAGAAAGATACTTGATCAATTTCTTTACATAGAACCTGCTAGATTTTTAGGTCAGCAGGACAGGACCCCACAAAGTTTATCACTGTCTGTGAAGAGAGGTTGAGGACCTTGGATTTGTATGATGGGCACGGGGCTGATTTCATTAACTATCTAATCGAGGGAGCTGCGAGCCACTGGTGGAGAATGCTTAGATACCACAGGATAATTGTGTCTCCACTGATGACTAGGGACCAGTTTTTCGAGGCCTTCTTGGCAAAGTATATGTCCCGTAGTGCCAAAGAGAGGATTAGATCAGAGTTTGACACTTTACGGCAGGGATACTTTTCAATTAAAGAGTGTGAGTCCAGATTTCTTTTGTTATTAAGGAACGTAGTTGAGTTAATATCGATTGAGGAGGAGCGGATTTGTCACTTCCCGTATGGATTGATGCTCGATAGGCAGGGAGTATAGTGGACTTTTGTATTGGGTAAGTCATTTCTAGATGTTGTTGATCTTGCTAGGAGCACACCTAAGTTGCGCCTTGTGTCCTAAGGGGGTAGCGAGAAGAGGCAACATTATGAGGGCAATTGTTATGGTACCAAATCAAAGAATAGAGACTATAGTAAAGGTCAGGCTAGAAGGAGATATCATGCTTCCATAAGGGCTTCAAAGGCAGGTGAGGGTAGTCAAGCCACAAGGGGCTTGGGTTGAGGGTTTCAGGATCGTGGTTGCTAGGTTAGGGGGTCAGGTATTTGTGAGGGGGACGGTACTGGGTGTTTTTTGTGTGTATATCATAGAAACCTTACCAAAGATTTACCCAGGGGTGTTAGAGGTTGTATTCCTGGAGCTTGCTGCTAGTATGGGGAGTTGGGTCACTAGATGAGGGATTATCCACAATGTGGGGCTACTCGGGCACCATTTCCAACACAACCACTTCAGGCAACACCACTGGCCTAAGATGGCCAGGGATCTAGGGGTATGGTCTAAAGAGGTAGAGATAGGGATTGTCATGGTAGGGCTCTTCAGTAGTTGTTTGATCTCCGAGATGAAGCTGAGGCAGTAGCCTTAGAGGTGATGATTATGTTCTTGGTATGTGCTTCAGCTGTAGCTTTTTCGTTTGATGTGTCCTCACATATGACTTGCTTTATTTCCTGTCTTTCTCTATTTTTCCCCGTGAGTTTTTACCTGTAGTTTAGTATTGGTGTGCCTGTGGGACGGATCCTAGTTGTGGATGTACTGTTGGCTTGTGCATTATTAGTACGAGGTCGTGACATGAGGGATGATTAGGTGGAGTGCTATAGGTGTTTGCCTAGGTTGTGTTTTCTTTTTAGGAGGCCAGTTCCTTGCTTTTATGTAATTTCAGGTCATTCTAGATGATCGTTTGCTTAGTAGTGCCCGATGTACCCAGCGTGAGGGATGGTGGGACCTTTTGGGCACTTATTGGTTCGGTTCTTTTTTTATTGTGGACAGAGATATTGGGTTTCCTCTGAGGTACTTATTGGTCCTTGTGTTCCCTATTTCTTTGTTATTACATTTCCTTCTCCTTTCATTCTATATCTTTTTTACCTCCTGGAGTTGGGAGTTCTAGTGTGGGGGGAGTATGGTGGTTCAAATGGGTAGTTGTTCTTTGTTTAGTGGTGGATCATATGGGTGAGGTCCTTAGATGTTCCTTTTGGAGTTAGTTTAGATTCTGGGTTACTAGTCAATTTTCATGGACTGTTAGCCTGGTTTTACCTAGACCTATGGTTATGCTTTGGTTCTGACGATGTGTTTGATTAAGGTTTTTTTTTTTTTTTTGAGGGTCATTAGTTATTAGTCATTAGTCAACCTAAACAACATAACCAGGAACTCATAGTACCTATACAAAATCTAAAATAAAGTCTTGGCGATGTCCCCATCCTAAATTCTCAGCTGGTGATAACCTGATATCTTCGAGAACACGACATCACCCTGAAGCTCATAAAAAAGATCATAAATCTATGATAAAGGATATTTATTCCTAACGGTAACCTTATTCAACAACCTTTAATCCATGCACATGTGCATAGTCCTATATTTCTTCTTCACTAATAACACTAGAGCACCCTACGGTGAAACACTAGGGTAAATAAAGCCTTTAGAAACCAAATACCATAGCTTAACACTAAGCTCTCGAAGATCTACTGGAACCTGCCATAAGGGAAAATAGAAAATAGTTCTGGTACCTGGCTCAACCTCTATAGCAAAGTCAAAAACACACTCATGTGGGAGACCAAGCAAATCCATAGGAATAATAACAAGGAAATCATTGAAAACGGGCACAAACTCAAGTGAAGGAGGATCAACACTCATATCGTGGACATAAGCTAAATATGTGGTAACACCCCTTGCTAAGAATGTACTAGCCTACATATTGGATACCACAAGCACGAAGAGTGGATAGTATAGCCCCACCACATGACCGGAGACACATCGAGCATGGTTAAGGTCACAGTCTTGGAAAAACAATCCAGGATGGCATGAGGTGGAGATAACCAATCCATGCCCAGAATCAAATCAAAGTCTACCATATCTAGAACTACAAGATTGGCCCCATTGTCCAACCCCTGTATGATGATAACACAAGCTTGATGAGTCTAATCTACTATAATAACCTCACCTACAGGAGTATCCACACTTACAGGCACAAGTAAGGGTTTACACACAACACCCAAATCAGGAGAAAAGTAAATGGACACTTAAGAATATGTATATCTAGGGTCAAATAATACCAAGGTTAACTGGTGACAAACTAATAACATACCCGTATCTATGACATCAGAAGCTTCTACTCGAGTTCTATCAATTATCTCATAGAACTAGAAGAGACTAGTGCATTGCTGACCTCTTCCTATATCCCCTCCTCTGCCCCGATGGCCCCACTATGACTACCTGGCCCACTGCTCGACCACTTTAGGTTGTGCCAATACTATCTGTATGGGCTCGGCAGTCTATGCTGCTAACTAAATGGCATGGTGTTGTTGTCAATTTATGACATAGTGATTTATCTCACAACAATCAAAACAAGCACGATACCCACCTTGATTGGAACTGTCAACAGAACTACCCCGATCACGACGACCCTAAACCACAGTAAATGCACCCATAGTAGGCTAGCTACTTCGAGCACTACTGGATAATGGTAAAAAGGATTGAATCATCCTACTAGATTCTCCCTGGTATCGCTGCTACATCTACTGCTGAGGTGTATAACTTTAATACCATGCCCCAGAAGATTGATATCAACTAAAATCTCCATATTGAACCTGTCTCTTGTCGTCTCCCCCTTGGCCTAAGCAACGATTCTTCTCAGTCTTACAAGAATGATCAACCACTACTAATAATGAACTACCCTGAGAAAGTAATAACTCAACATCTTCCTTTAACTTTGGTCTCAATCAAGATATAAAGGAGAGGACCCATTCAACATTTTTCGGCATAATAGAAGTCTTATGCTTCAAAAACTACATGAATTGTACCTTATACGTAGAAAGAGTCATTGATCCTTGCTGCTGGTTAATAAATTGAGCTGTGAGTTCCTCATGAGCACTCCATGGGACATACTGATCCATTAAAGCATCAAAAAACTAACTCCATGGCATTGGTGCAGAACCTAGTGGTATATTATCTCTATATGACCTCCACCAGGCCTTAGCCTAACCTTCCAACTAGTATCAAATAAAATCAACTCCATGTGTCTCTTTTAAATCCAAATTCATTAGCCTCTTCTCATAATCTGCAATGAACTCATAGGGGTCCTAACTTTGAATCCCTAAAGAATCTCGAAGGCCCCATACACATAAAATGACTATGCATCTTCCGATCCTAGAAAGTCATAATAGGAACTACATGCTGAGGCTAGCCCAACATCTGGAGTGGATGATAGGAGAAGGTGAGGCACCTTCTGCCACTCTCTAAGCCAAAGTTTGACCCTCATCAGTGGGTGCCCTACCAAATATAGATATCATGCACTTCCACATGTCTCTAAGTGCATCATTTGATGTTGGCTGTACCTATGGAGGGGAGATAGATATACAAGTATAGGCTCACCTCGGTCAACTATATCCTGGACTCGTCTATAGGCTCTAGCTCTACCCCTGCCGCTAATGGGAGCTCTCTGCAGAGGTAGGGGAGCATCATCATCATTAGGTTCTGATCGCTTATGGACAATTTGCGGAGAATAAGACCAAAATAAGTAACCAAGAAACCAGTGATAAACCTGCACAAAGGAATCAACCAGAATCAACCATATAAAAGAGCCTCGTAGCCCACCAAAGATAAGATATAGATATCTATGTACCGATCCATGGGACTCTACCATACTCCATCTCATACAGTCAGAGACACCTATGAATCTAGAGATCTGATACCACATTGTACGACCCAAAAATTGAGTTGTGATAGCGTCTACATCTCCTCTAAAGAAAAGCCTAAACCTTGACTTGAGCAAGTAGCAACGGGCCTGTAGCAAGAACCCAAAACCCAAAAAAAGAAGGAGATGAGAAGAGAGGAAAAAATGAGACTCGAAAATACATGCTCAAACATAATATAACCCACAAAACCTTGTGTCATGGTTGTAAAGCATCTATATATAGAAGTATTAAATACAACCCACAACGGGAAAAAAATACAAAATATCTATCCAAGACTCAACTAGGATAACTACATTATTGGAAGGAAAACTAGTCAGCAAGGAGGCCAACTGCCTACCAAAATCTCCATGAATCACACCATCTAATGCGCCTAATCACATACATCCAAATAAATCGTAATAAGACCTGCATAAGTAAAAGATGTAGAAGTGTCACATGAGTACCAAAAACAACAGGTACCCAATAGGAATCATAGGTCGATTGGAAAAAATCTAGTGTAAGCAAGGTAAAGAGAAATCAACAACAATTAGGATAGTGGAACAAAATGTATGACTGGATTAGGATACTACAACAATAACTAGTAAGTGCACTGAAGAGAGAACTATCAGCATATACAATGTTAGCTAACAAATATGAAGGATCAACTAACAGGGTGTAACGTAAATACATGTCCATAAATAAATCGCGACCACAAGTAAATGTACCTGGAGCTCCAACATGACAATCCTAACAATAGCCACAACCGTAATATAACTACTAAACGAAACCATCACTACGACATAGAAGTAAACAATAGCACAGAAGAGTATTAATCAATCCTAGCTACAACCCATCATGTTTTCATAGAAGAAACTTAATGGAACATCCCCCATAAGGTCTGAGAAGTGCTAACCAATGCATAGACATGCAATATAAAAGGGTTGCTGGAGATGTAAATAACCATCCATATGCACCTTCCTCGACACAAAACTTGGTCAGAAGTGAACCCATAAAAGTTATCATATATACTTACCCAACCTACCCCAGTATACCCCTCTCGGGGCCATGCAATATACCCCAAGCATTACCCAGTTCATAGGGGCCATGGAGGGATCCAATCCCACATACAGAATACTTATAAAAAGGCATCCAATGTCGTAGTCATCAAGTCAAAGGGGAAAAAACTCAGGCTCAACCTGTATAATAGATCTCAGCGGGAACTCAAGTAGAACCATACTGAAAAAGATCTCGATCTCAATAAAACCCAACTTCCACTCTATAGGAAAGCTAAGAAGTGATAGTGAATATGAGAAAATAGCCTCAGATGGTGTGGTGAAATAGATCCATACTGCTCATAAGCGCAGTCGTGGAAGATATAAATGTATGTGAAATTTATTTCTGATTATATTCTATCAAAATCAAGTTACCTCTTAAAATGTTTAATGCAAACTTGCAAAAAAAAAAAATCAACCAATAGATTATACAAGTCAAACACTACAAACTAGGCTCTATAGGATAACTGTTAGGCCCTAGTCACAAGTTATAATCCTTTCCCATCCCTAGTCCCTGTCCCGAGCCTCAATACTTGCATCCCAGATTCCACTAATGTCCTTAGGGAACTCGTCAAGGGCCAAATATTCCCCCATAGAGGGAAGAAGAACACGGAGCTACAATAGCTCATTCCAATACAACTCACAACCAAGATCGCTCTAGACTAGGGAAAATATCATACATGGGTCACTAACCACCCAGTGAAATAGTAACCGGCCATCCAGGCCCAAAGGGTCCACCCCTACTCTACTAACACATAACAACACTGGTAGAGCACAAACAAATCAACCTACCTAGATCATCTCTAATCCACCAACCTAAATCGTGGGATATCTACTCAGCTATAATCCCTAGTATAATCCCCTCCCCAACTTCACTACGGTTCAAAGTCAGCGTATAACAATACACATCAAAAGGTGTTAATCCTCCTTAACCAAGCTACTATTTAGAGTCGACAACATGTAGATAGGGCAGTACAACCCTAGGGTAAGTAGTAAAGCTACAAGTAAGCTAAGTAGGCCATACGTAGGAATAATAAGCATATGGGGGCCTGACTAGTCATCACATCCCCAAGCTGGCGCTTTACCATTCATATTCTATACCAATATCCAATCTGAAAAAGTAGACCGTAGCCTACCTGGATTTTGGTGATGTCCTTAAAAACCATCCTGAAATCATCAAGGATAGAAAAATATAACCCAAATGTCAATATAAGACATACAAGACCCATATTTCTATATAAATAGCAGGGTCAAAATCTCAGTTAAAATTGGGTCCATAAACCCTAACTGCTTGGAAAACAAAAATATTTAAACCAAAATGTAGAGCACCGCTAGTAGGCCTAGGGTACAAACTAAGGATAAAAATTAATGGTAGAATTGGAAGATATATGCCTAGAATGTTGATTTAATAAAGAAACAAAGATTTACTCGATAGAAATGATCATTGAACCACTGTAACACATTTCTACGGAGTAGAACTTGATTATACATTCTCTAGGATCATTAATATTAACTAAAAATCATTGAAAACATTGTAATAGTTGATGAAAATGGTGGAAAATGTGATTATTTTTACAAGGCACCGACTAGCTAATAAATCAACCAAATGATCGATTTATTAGACAATTGGATGATAATCGGTTCCAATGGACCTGATTTGGACAGATTTTAAAAAAAAAATTTAAACACGAATGGAACAAAAAAGAAGTCTAATATTAAAACTCCATATATGAAAAAATTAGGTAAATGTTATTCTGAACTAAATAAAAGCGATGAAAATGACATTCGTTTTTGTACTATAGGCTTGGTATTAGCGCATGATTTATGGGGGTTCGTTCTAGGTTTGGTGTTGTGGTGATGTTTAACTGATAGTCAATTGTGTCATATTCGCTAAGGTAAATGGAGTCGGGTGCAGATATAGGTGCACCAGAGATTGTTATGCTTTGATGTGGTATGTTTGATACTCCTATTTATGTAGACTGTGCTTTCTTGATTTATGGGATAGCCTAGTTAGGGTAAAAAGAAAGTTTTTGGTGAGTTGTGTTCTAGGTGACAGTGTGCAAGTAGTTTAGCTCGGTGTTCATAGAAGTTGGCCTTAGGTGATGTATGATGATTGTATTTTCTTTAAGTTGGACGATTGTTGTTGTTTCCTAACAAATGGGATTAGTGAGATAAATATTAGGGTTAAGTAAGATTATGTTACAAGATATGCATATGGTGTCTCAAGGGATGGTCCGCACATATGTAAGAATCTGGGGTTTGGTAGAGATTGAGTGGAGGAGGGTAGGGGTTGATTATTAGTCTTGACTCCAGGTGTGATGGGAACTATTTCTTTATAATGGATTGTGGAGTTATTATCTAACTTTTTGGTATTTCTAGAGTTGTGATTGGCTGGTAAGTTCGTAGATTTGATTTCTAACCCTATCATGTGTGTAACTATTTCTGTATATTGTTAAGTATCACGCGGGGTCTCTTATTATGATTTCTAACCCTATCATATTTGTAATTTTTCTATAGCATGGTTTAGTGGACTCTTATTGCGTGATGAGACTTAGTAAAGTAGTTGTAATGGTGGAAGTTGTTGCTTATCTGTAACAAGTGCTAGTAGTTGGAGTATCATCACATCAAAGGTAACCGAGTTGGCTTAGCCTAATGTTTTGTTCCATCTGGGTATCTTCACCACAGTTCGAGTATAGCGTTGCTATTTTTTTGAGAATTGGTTCAGTGATACTTGGCTTAGTCATTATTATATCGTTGAGGATTGGACTCTCACTAGGTATGGCAGCATAGTGTATGATGCATAAGTGTTCAGTAGGTGCATCTTGAGTTGGTTTATGGGAATGTTGATATCTGACAGTAGCACTTAAAAGTGTTGTGACAATGTTAATTATTGGAGTTAGTAAGAAGTTGGAAGAATGTTCTACTCAATAACTCATATAGTGGGTCCATTTTTAACCTTCATGTAGGAGTTCTCTTCGTCTCGTCTTCCTGCAATATAACGGTGTAGATCGCCTATTTGTTGGTTTGATGGTTTTAAGGTCATAGTCCATTCTATAGACTTGTTGCTTGATTCACTTGATTAGGTTCGGTTGATTCAGGATTAGTTGAGGACAACCCAAAGTAGGCAAAAGAGCTACGCGGATCCTAGGGTTCGTAGCTTAGAGTTTGGGGTTGGTGATAAGGTATTTTTGAAAATATCTCCTATGCACGGTGTGATGGCTTAGTCCCAGATATATTGGACCATATGAGATTTTGGAAAGAGTCGGTAACATTGCCTATAGGTTGGCCTTGTCTCCTAAGCTTGCAACTGTTCATCTAGTATTACATGTTTTGATGTTGTGGTGTTATATTCCCAATGAATCTCGTGTCATTCGGGAGGATTCAGTGCAGCTAGATGAGGATTTGTCCTCTATTAAAGAGCCTTTGAAAATTTTTGCTAAGGATATGAGAAAGTTGATGTCTAGGGAGATTCTTGTGGTTAATGTCCAGTGGAGGCAAAGTTCGGTAAAGTAAGCTAATTGGGAGATCGAGAGTGAGATGCAAAAGCAGTATCCAGAGCTGTTTGAGGCATCAAGTACATTCTCTTCGCATTTATTTCACACTCGTTCTTGAATTTCGGGGATGAAAATTCTTTTAGTAGTGAATGTTGTAATGACCCTTATGGTCATTTATGATAAATACGTGATGTTTTTCATTCTAAAGCATTTCAGTAGTTGCCCCAAGTAATTTTTGACTTGCTAGGACCGGTAGTTCGGATCCATGGCGACTCAGTTTAGAATTATCTCAAATTGCTTGTTTAGAGCCTGAAACTTAAGTACTCGTTGAGCAAAGTCAACTTTTCTTTGAGACGAGCTCTGAATCAAATTCCGATAATTTTTTTGGCTTCGAAATGCAAAACAAAGTAAAGATTTACTTTAAATTTTTGTTTTGGAGTTTTCGTTTGAAATTTTTGCTTATTTGTTGATTCTAGTTAAATTTAAGGTCTAAAGTGGAGTGTGGGTGGTAAATTTATGCTCGGAAAGGGTGAATTTAGGCAAGTTTAGCCCGTGGTATGCTTCCTAAGGTTTTCGTGCTTGAATTAATTAATTTTTTATGAAAAGTTGGAAAAATTCATAGTTTGATCATAGTTGGATGGGGGTTCATTTTGCTCAAACGACCTCCAATTTATTTTCCATCTATCTAGCTAGCTACCTATCTGCCTATCAGTCTATCTATCTATCTATTTATTTTTCTGTCTCTGTATGTCTATCAATCTATCTATCTTTCTCTATCAATTAATAAATC
>JBDJHY010282827.1:0-10179 GCA_039654485.1 Withania somnifera
ATTCTAAGGCTTTGTGTGGAAAATGAGGGAGTGTAGAAATGAGAGGGACTACCTTAGAGGGGAGAATGAGGAATTAACACGAAGAGTAGAGGTTCTCTAGGGTGATGGTCACACCTTGTCAGGCAATACGGTGAGGTCAGTGGCATTTTGGAAAGCCAAGGCAAAACAGCTCGAGCTTTATTTTAAGCATTGAGAGGCTGAAGTGAATCGCTTCTGAGATCTGATATGATAATATGAGCGGATTGTGTTTTGGGATGCAAGTCTTCTTTCTTTAGACGAGGTGAAGGAACGTGTCAATGAGCTGATTATTATGCTTTCCATTCTAGCTTCTACACAGGGGAAGACCTCGTCTACTTTTAAGAAGAACAAGGCAATTTTGGACAGCGTCCTGGCAATGTACGAGGATGTGAAGAAGCGGCCCCAATATTTTCGAAGGGATATGTAGGCTAGTATAAGCCAAGTATTTCCTTCACCAGTTATTCCTGCCCAGGGGAGGGGCCGAGGTAGAGTTGTACCTCAGCGTAGGCGTTAGGAAAGTTTTTGTATTTTTGAGATGTATAGATTTTCCCTCCTTCCTTGAGGAGTTGTACCTTTTGATTTTTAACAATACAACTGAGCTTCATTCTTTCTTTGTTGCATCTTAGATGGTTAGTCATATTCCTTTCTATACCAAACTTTTAAGCACTAGATAGTCTAGGCCAAATAATGTAAATTCGATATCATCTAATATCATTTAAGCACTAGTGCTTAAAAGTTTGGTATAGAAAGGAATATGACTAACCATAGTTAGATAGGGGTTTTATATAAATGACACATCGCGATCGCGTGACTTTACTATGCAATCGCGTAGAGTATTGGAAAAATAGTCATTGTGATCGCATGCATCACCTACGCGATCACGTAGAGTAGCTGGACAATGCTTCATCGTGATCGCGTGAGCCAACCTTGCAATCGCAAAGCATAAATACTTATTGAATTGCGATCACGTGAAATATGGACGCGATCACAAAGAACAATTAATCTTGTACTAGTTGTAGGTTTTGAAAACAGTTTTAGGAGAAGGAAAATGCTTCGAATTACCATTTGAAATGCACTTGGAGTCCAATTTATGCAAACAAACTATGCATGCACACCTAAAATGACATTCTGGACTTAATGGCATAAACGAAATAAAAAACCGAGGTCATTTGGATAAATGTTCACCAAGTCAACACCTAAGCTTAATTTAGTGAAATTTTACACCAACACCTAGAAAATTCAACGACAAGCCCAGTAAACGAACCAACACCTCCACTAGCCTAAAATCATTATTTCAAAGCTAACGAAAGTGTCAGAATTATGATCCGACACTCCAAACCCCAAAATATCACCCAAGCTCCACCTTAGGCCTTAAATTTAACTAAAACCCACAAATTAACATAAATTGCAAACGTCAACTCCAAAACGCAAACATAAGGTCAATCTTGGGTATTTTTGGCATTCCAAAGCTAACGGAACTATTAGAATTTAATTCCAAACTCGTCTTGAAAGAAAGTTCACTTTGGTCAATGAGTACTTAGTTTTAAGCTCTAAAACAGGAAATTTGAGATATTTCTCAACAGAGCCATTAGGGATCTGAACTATCGGTCCCAGTAAGTCATAAATGACTTGGGAAACTACTAAAATACTCTAGGATGTTAAATGTCGTATAATTATCATAAATGATCATGAGGGTCATTACAAAATTCATTACTAAAAGGACTTTCATTCCCAAAAGTCAAGTAACAACATGAAATAATGGGAAAAGAATGTACCTGATGTCCTAAACAACTGGGGATACTACTTTTGCATCTCACTCTTAAACTCCTAAGTAGCTTCCTCGATCGGACGGTGCCTCCACTGCACCCTACCCAATGGAATCTCCCTAGACCTAAATTTTATAACATCCTTAGCAAAATTCTCATAGGCTCTTCAACAAAGGATGAACTTTCATCCAACTGTACTAAATCCTCTCGAATGACATACGACTCATCAGAAATATACCGCCTTGAATAGTTGAAAGCATAGGAGGTAAGGCCAACCTGTAGGAAACATCACCAACTTTCTCTAGAATCTCATATGGCCCAATATACCTGGGGCTAAGATTGCCACACCTACCAAATCCCATCACACCACCTATAGGAGATATCTTCAAAAACACTCTATAATCGGCTCCAAACTTTAAGGTACGAAGCCCACGATCAGCATAGCTCTTTTGCCTACTCTGCGCTGCCCTCAATCTATCCTAAATCAATCAAACATGATCAAACGAATCACATAAAAAGACTGAAGACTGGACTCTGGCCTCAAAAACATCAAACCACCTACTAGTCGATCTACACCGTCTACCATACAATACCTCAAATAGTGCCATCTCAATGCTAGAGTGATAGCTATTATTATAGGTGAACTCAGCCAATAGTATGTGTTGATCCCAAACACCACCAAAGTCTATCACACAAGCCCTCAACATGTCCTCCAATACCTAAATAGTCTTGTTGGACTGACCGTCAGTCTACGAATGAAATGTCATGCTAAAATAATCCTCGGTACCTAAGTCTCACTGAACGGACCTCTAAATTTATGAAGTGAACTGGGTGCCTCTGTCAGAAATGATAGATATAGGAACACCATGTAATCTAACCACCTCATGAATGTAGATTTGAGATAGAAAATCAACATTATAGGAGGAGTGAGTAGGAATAAAATGAGTTGAATTGGCCAGCCTGTCAATAATGACCAAAATTGTATCAAAACCTTTGGTAGTCCGTGGAAAACCAAAAAAAAGTCCATAGTCACTCGCTCCCACTACCAAGTAAAAATAAGGAGTCTCTACATCAAACTAACTAGTCACAGATGCTTATACTTAACCTGCTAACAGTTTAAACACTTAAGACACATATTCTTCAATATTCCTTTTCATTCCACTCTACCAATATAACTTCCGTAGATCTCGGTACATCTTGGTTGCACCAGGATGAATAGAATACCTGGAGCTGTGAGCCTCACGTAAGATCACCTACACTACGTCACCAACCTGAGGTACATAAATGATACCATCATACAGAAATGTCCCAATTGAATCAATAGAAGCCCTGTTGGCCTCTCTGTCTAATATCTACTCACCAAGAGAAACTAAACTATCATCCTCGAGTTGTCGTTGCTGAATCTGATCTAACAAAGAAGATCTGGCCTCAACACATGCTAACACTCGCCTGGGGTCTGACAGATCAAGTGCAATCAACCTATTAGCCAACGATTGAACTTCCACCACCAATGGCCTCTCAGAAATGGACAAGGTAGTTAGCTACCCATACTGACCGCTTTCCGGCTCAAGGCATCTGCCACTACGTTTGCCTTGCCTGAGTGATAACGAATGGAAATGTCATAGTCTTTCCATCTTTGATGTTTGGAATTTAAATCACTCTGACTCATAATGTACTGAAGACTGCGATGGTCAGTAAAGATCTCACACTGGACCCCATACAGATAATACCTCTAGATCTTAAGTGCAAATACTACCACGACTAACTCTAAGTCATGAGTGGGGTAGTTACACTCATGGACCTTTAGCTACCTCAAAGATTATGCAATAACTTGACCCTCCTACATCAAGACACAACCCAAACCAACAACAGAAGCATCATAGTACATAGAGAATCCCTGACCCTCCTCTCTCAAGGTCAACACTGGTGCTGAAGTCAATAAGTCCTTGAGCTTCAAGAATCTCAACTTATACTCATCATACCACTGAAAGGCAACATCCTTCCTAGTTAATTTGGTCAAAGGCACTGCAATCAAAGAGAACCCTTTCACAAACATTTATAATATCTAGCCAAACCCATAAAACTAGAATCTCAAGAAAAAGAGTCAGCCTCGGCCAATCACGTACTACCTGAATCTTTGATGGATCAACTTTAATTCCATCTTTAGACACTACATGTCCTAAAAATGCAATGTACTCCAACCAAAACTCACACTTTGAGAACTTGGCACAAAGCTTGTGTTCCCTCAGTGTTTGGAGAATCATTCTTAAGTATTGCTCATGATCGTACTTGCTTCATGAATACACAAAGATGTCATCGATAAACACAATCATAAATGAGTCTATGCATGTCTTAAACACCCTATGCATCAAGTCCATAAAAGTTGTTGGAGCATTGGTCAACCAAAAGGACATAACCAGAAATTCATAATGATCATAATGGTTCCTGAACGCTGTATTAGGTATATCCTCTGCCCGAATCCGCAACTGATGGTAATCAGACCTCAAATAATTTTAGAGAACACTGTTGCTACCTAAAGATGATCAAACAAGTCATCAATTCTTGGCATAGGATATCTATTTTTCAGAGTAACTTTATTTAGCAACCGATAATCAATACACATTCTCATTATACCATCCTTCTTCTTTACAAAAAGAACTGGTGCACCCCAAGGTGATACGCTGGAACGGACAAAGCCTCTATCTAATATATCTTAGAGTTGAACCTTCAACTCTCTCAACTCTGTAGGAGTAATACAATATGGAGCAATAAAAATAGGCTTAGGGCTTAGCTCTAAGTCAATAGAAAAATCGATATCCTGCTCTGGTGGTAGGCCTGGTAGGTCAGTTGGGAATACATCAATAAACTTAGAAATAATAGGAACAGACTCAGGAGTAGGAATGTTGGGCTGAATATCACGAACATATACTAAGTATTCCAAACACCGTCTCCCTACTAACATCCTAGCCTGAAGGAAAGAAATAAATCCTGTCGGTTCTTAGCTACTAGAATCCTTCCATACAACCTAAGATGAACTAGGTACTGCTAAGGTAATGGTCTTGGCATAACAATCCAATACTGTGTGATAAGGAGACAACCAATCCATACCTAGAATAATATCAAAGTCCACTATATCTAACAATATTAAGTCAGCCCAAGTGTCTAATCCACCAATAGAAATCAAGCACGATCGAATAACCGATCCACTACTAAAGAATCCCCTATGGGGGTAGCAACACACATAGATATAGACAACATATCACTAGCAACCCCAAACTAGGTGTAAAATAAGACGATACATATGAATAAGTAGACCAGGGTCAAATAATGCTAACACATGTATAGAATACACAGAAATCAAGTCTGTAATCCCGCATCCAAGGCTACAACCTCAGTTTGAGCAGGAACAACAAATAACTAGCAATCACTATAGAGACGACCACTATTGCAACCACCACACCTGCCACACTGGTCACTACCTCTATAACCATCATATGCCCCACCTCTAGACGATAGAGGCACTAATCTTGATGGTTGTGCAGATAAAGGAGCAGGCTGAATAATCCCCCTCTATGGACAAGATCTAGAATAATGGCCTACTAGACTATACTCATAACATGGCCCAGATGACCTACTCTTATGAGATCCTCTACCAGAACCCATCTGATTGCCCTGATATGACGATTTGCCCCTTGTGAATACTGTACAGGAGGTGAGATGAAACCTGCAATGACACCTTTACCGGCCTGCTAGACTGGACCAGTGCCTAATGAAGTGGGCCGTAACCCTAGAACAAGACCCACATTAACCATCCTGTTGTTGCTACCTCTTCTAGTTTGTGCTAATACAACTTACAAAAGAGGTCTTCCATCAAATTTGTGTAATAAACTACTTCGTAGAATGGACGACCATCATAAACCAATAATGCTACCATTTTGCAGAGCCTATCTATCAATCCATAAGTGATGGGGTTAATTTAATAATGATCCATGGTGCTTTTGGCCCAATCGAGCTCTCATTTCAATAAGGTCAATTTAATAACTGCAGCACTTTTGGTAGAACCGAGCTCTCACTTTGACGAGGTCGATTTAATGATTGCGCAGTGCTTTTGGCCGAACCGAGCTCTTGTTTTGAAGAGGTCGATTTAATAACTGACATGCTTTTGGCTGAATCGAGCTCTTGCTTTGACGAGGTTGATTTAATGACTACGATGCTTTTGACCGAACTGAGCTTTCACTTTGATGAGGTTGATTTAATGACTATGATGTTTTTTGCGGAACTGAGCTCTCACTTTGATGAGGTTGATTTAATAATGTTTTACTCATACAAGTATATATATATATATATATCGAAACAATCATAAAACGCAATAAAGTATTTATTAAGATAGAAACATAAATAATAAGACATTTATTGGTAGAACCTCTGTAAATTACATACATGCCAGGTCCTGGGTACCTCGGTACCATCTAGTCTTGCTAGTTTGTAGCTCCCTACTCTAGAGGCTTAAAACAGTTTGTATGGGCCTTCCCAAATTGCTTCCAGCTTCCCCATTCTCATCTTGGATGGCCTTGTTTCGTCTTAGAATATACTGGCCTGTGATGAACTAGGTATTCTTTACCCTGTCATTGTAAGTTTTGGCCATGGCTTGCTTGTACCTCTCCTCCGAGATGGCTGCATATTCCCTCTTTTTCTCTAGTAGGTCAAGATTTAGCCTCAGTTCTTCTTTATTGGAGAGTTCATCATAATGTAGTGCTCTTGGGCTTGGTACCCCGATCTCAACTGGGATTACTGACTCCATTCCGTAAGTTACTCTAAAAGGGGTCTCTCTATGTGGGGTTCTTGGCGTGGTCCTATACGCCCATAAGATGTTTGGTAGGTTTTTCACCCAATCCCCTTTTTTTTGTCTAGCCTTCTTTTCAAGCCTTGTAGCAGTGTCCTATTTGTCACTTTGACTTAACCGTTTTCCTGAGGGTGAGCAACAAAGGTGAAGTGTTGTGTAATTTTCATCTCTTCACACCATGATTTGAATGGATCATCTGTGAACTGCTTCCTGTTATCTGAGATGATTTTATTGGGCAGTCCAAAGTGGCATACCATGTTTCTCCATATGAAGTTTAGGATTTTTTTTCCCAGTGATTGTGGCTAAGTTTTCTACTTCTACCCATTTGGTAAAGTAGTCTATGGCTAATACTAGGAATTTTACCCTTACAGGATCTCCTGGGAAAGGCCTTATAATGTCAATCCCCCACTGGGCGAAGGGCCAGGCACCTTGTACTGTAATTAAATCCATCGGTGGTTGCCTAGTGATTGGTGCATGGAGTTGGCACTTTGGACACTTCTGGACAAAGTCGTGCGCCTCATGTACCAGGGTAGGCCAGTAATAACCCCATCTTAGTATTTTTTTTGCCAGACCCCTTTCTCCTTGGTGATAGCTACACGATCCTTCATGGACCTCTCGTATTATATTGTTGGCTTGATTTAGCCCAACATACCTCAAAAGGGGTTGTATGAAATATCTCTTGTAGAGTATTCCATCATTAAGGACATACCTCGGGGCTTTTAGGTGAAGTCTTCTGGCTTCCACCGGATTGGAAAACACCTCTCCTGAGGCAAGATATGTTATGATAGGTGCCATCCAATTGCTACCTACCTCATCTACCACTAAGATACTAACTTCGTTGATACTCAGGTGGTTGAGTTCTTCAATCATTACTCCCTTGTTTTCCCTATCCTCCTTGGAGGACGCCAACTTACTGAGGGTGTCTGCTCAGGTGTTTTCACTTCGGGGGGCTTTGGCTATTTGAAAATAGGCGAATTTTGCACGTAGGCCCTTCACCATCTCTAGGTACTTTTTTAGTTGGGCTACTTTTTTCCGTAGGTGCCCTTTACCTGGTTCACAATGAGATAAAAGTCACTAAAGATAGAGATTAACTCTACTTTCATCCTCTAAGCTAGGTGAAGGCCAACTATCAGTGTTTCATACTCCACTGCGTTGTTTGTGGTTTTGAAGGTGAATCATAGTGCATATCATACCTCTACCCCCTCTGAGCTGGTGAGTAGGATCTCGGCTCCGCCAACATCTTCGCTGGAGGTCTCATCTACATACATGAAAAAAGTATCCCGAGGTGCTTTGGGCTTTTTCCAGTCCTTGGCTCTGTTGGAGGCAGTTCGATTGATTTCGAGGTGGCTGGATTTATTTCCCCAAAAAAGGCTTCTAGAGCTTGGCCTTTTATGGCTTTCCAGGATTGGAAGTTGATTTCATGCTCTTCGAGTTTGACTACCTATTTCATCAATCTTCTAGATACCTTTGGCTTTAGCAGTATTTTCTTTAGGGGTACATCGGTCACCACACAGATGGGGTATGCCTGGAAGTAGGGACGAAGTCGCCGAGCTGCTGTTATTAATGCCAACACCAGTTTTCTGTAGCTAAGTATCTTACCTCAGCTCCATACAGAGCTCGGCTAACAAAGTACACCGGCTTTTGAGTCCTTCCATTTTCCAGGACAAGGACAACACTGATTGTCTCTCCCATAGTGGCAAGATAGAGGTATAATGTGTCTCCCGGCTTAGGTATGGTCAAGGCTGGTAGTGTTGCCAGATGATATTTTAGGTCCTCAAAGGCTCTTTGGCACTCCTTCGTCCATTGGAAATTCTTGGCATTTTTCAAGACGTGGAAGAAATGTAGTTGATTCTCCGCCGATTTAGACAAGAACCGGCTTAGCGAAGGCAGACACCCTGTTAACTTTTGGACCTCTTTCAAGCACTTCGGAGATCTCATCTCTACTACAGCCTTTATTTTTGAGGAGTTTACACTCATCCCATTCATGGAAAACAATTATCCTAGGAATTGTCTCAGGATGACTTCGAAATGGCATTTCACCCGATTTAGCTTCATCTCGGTATGTCTGAGGAGTTGCAGGATTTCTTTTTGGTCCTTCAAGCCCGTGTTTAGAGTCCTACTTTTAACGACTATGTCGTCTATGTAGACCTCGACTGTTTTGCTGACCTGTTGGCTGAATATTTTAGTCCCTGCATTTTTCAGTCCAAAGATCATCTTCTTGTATGCAAAGGTTCCCCAATCCGTGATGAAGGCCATTTTACCAGCATCCGTTTTATTCATCAGCACTTGGTGGTAACCTTTGTATAGGTCAAGGAAACTCAGCAATCCGTACCCTGATACCACCTCTACCTTCTGGTCTATGAATGGTAGAGGGTAGTAATCCTCAGTACTTGTTCAGGTTGGTATAGTTGACGCACATTCTCCATCCTCCCCCTGCTTTCTTGACCATCACCCGATTGGCTATCTAGGTGGGGTATTTCACTTAAAAGAGAATGTCCACAACCAACAGTTGCTCTACCTCAGCTCAGATGTCTTGATTTCTTTTTGGTGCACTGGCTTGATTTGGGGTCCACGTTCAGCCTGTGGACCATTAATTCGGGGGATACCCCCTTCATATCCTGAGGGGACCAGGCGAAAATGTCTTTGAACTCCTATAGCAAGGAGATCATCCCTTGGTGGAGGATAGTTTTTTTAGATGATGTTGTGCTCACTTTTATTTTAGGGAATTCAGGGTCTAAGGAGACCTCTATTATCTCGTCATCCGCTTCCGCGAATAGGATGATGTGTGCCTTTTTCTGAGGTCGGGGAGGCTCCTACAGTAATTTCAATTTATTTACCTAAGGTTCCTTCTTTTTAGTGTAATTCTCATGCACTCTCTTGAGACCTACTGGTCTCCTAGCTATCTCCTACTTAGTAGGGAACTTCATCATGGGGTGGTACGACGAACAAACTGCCTTAGCCGGGGTTAGCCAGTCTCTCACCAAGATCACATTGAATGGAGATGGGGTGTTTACCATGTAGAATTCCACCATCATGGTTTTTACAGTCGGGGCAGTCCCTACTATTATCGGCAGCCATATGGTCCCTTTCAGTACTACCTTTCCTTGCATGAACGTCTAAAGGGGAAAATTGCTCCACTTAAGATTACTCCGATCGATGCCTAGCTATTCAAATAGTCTGAGAAGATGATGTTGACTGCAGCCTCGTTGTCCATATATACCAGATGCACCTTTTTATTGGCCATCACCATCTTCATTACTAGGGCATCGGAGTGGGGCATGGCTCTCGGGATATACGGGGAGCTCGTATATGGTTTGACTATCCCGAGAAATAGGTTTGACGACCTCCCTCAAAATAGGTTTGACTATCAGGTTTGACTATACGGAGAGTCAACCCATATACGAGCTCAGTCCACTAATAGTTCTGGAAAGACTATGCACATGTGGTCCAGGTTGCACTGGCGATTTATCATCTGAAACCTGAAAGTGAACAGGAAGTCGTTGGGGTTTGTACTTCCATCATATGGTTTTAATACTAGGGTTCTAAACCCCC